>CM041200.1:8464924-8759155 GCA_023078555.1 Ulva prolifera | reverse complement strand
AGCCTGTCTGAAGGTCCAGCAACACACGAGTGCGTGAGAGGCCAGCCATGGGGCATACGCTGCACCTCACAAAGGCTGTCGGATGATGTGGGTGCGAAGTCAAAGCGAGAGCCACATGGCTATACATATGACAATCGTTACCAAATGGCACGCGAATGGTGGTGAGTGATCAGAATGCGCGATGTGGAATGTTTTGGATTGTGTCTGATCTGCAGCGGGGACGCAGGTCAGACATTCTGCTTGGCCACGTCATCAACTTCCCTCGGCTCGTCTGTGAGCCTAAGATCACGGCTGCTGCTCTGAGTACGGGTCAAATTTACTCAAGCTCACGGACGCTGTGGGCACAGCGAGGGTGCAGCTGTGCACAGGCCCCTTGCAAGGACTGACTCACCCTCAATCTCAGTGTTGCTCCGGCCATACGCGCTCAAAGCTCCTAACGTCCGCTTATTTATGATTCAGCCTGACTAATCAGAATCTCTCAGTGCATTGAGCATCATGATGCACCAGCACATCTGCAGGTGTTCAACAGTTTGTCGAATGGTTGAATCAAGTCTGTCACCAGGTGATTTCTTTGGTTGGTCGGAAGTGGAAAGTATTTATGGAATAGCGGGAGTGCAGAGTGGTGATCAGCCAGGGCCAACTCAGTGGCTCGGTGGTCATCAGCAGGAAGGGCACTGAGCACCAGGAAAGCCAAATCCACGAACAGCTGATGGCAGGACTGCTTGGCTGTCAAGTAATGATCAGTCATTATGCTTCCGTGGCTCACATCCAATGTTTCGCTTGCGACGTGACAGGCAGCCCACATACACATCTGGCACACCACGAGGCAGATCAATGCCGCGGAACAGGAGCACGCTGCGAGAGAAGCTCAGTGACAGAGCAAGCAACATCGTACATACATCAGTGATAGCTCTGCAGTATAAGTTTCAGATCAAGCGGTCGACACGCTTCGTTACCTCGCCGCATCGTTCGCAGTGCCACAGTTCATATGCCAATGACTACGGCGACAACCACATAGCGATTCATGCAACTAATGGCAGAAACTGTCTAATCTCTCGACTTCCATGAGGGCAGATCATGTCTCAGAGGTACAAGAGCACTCACACAAAACGGCAGTAGCCGATTGCAAAACAAACACATCACGTTCACGGCAGCTCTTTCATGTAGAGATTGTATACCTTTCCGAGTTCCAGCAGGGCGTCTTTTGCTTCCAATCCACGGTGCAGTTCAGCCCTTGCTCAGTCGGTCTGGTCACCGGCCTACGCTGCAGCCGTTGAGGCGCCGGTCGACGTCAACAACAAGGTGTAGGTTACGCGTTTTGATAGCCGCTCGAAGACTGATTTATAAGCTCACAGCAGCAGTTCACAATTCACTTGTGGTGCGCAGGCGCGCTGGGGTGAACGGACGGCGAATGATCGCTGCGGCAAGGCGTGAACGTAAATGTACATTGACGCAAGCACCAAAGCCTGTTGTCCCCGAGATACCCAAAGTGCGACAGCAGAGCTGACAGTGGAACGTGAAAGCTTCAGTTGACCGCTGACTTACAGAGCACAGACGACATCGGCGGGTGCCTGGCTGTCGTTCTGACATTACGCGAGTAGCGTTACAGCATAAAGACACTGCAACTAGTTTCATTATGGTCATCAGAGACATTCACTTGTAGCTGCCCTGAAAGGTGATGACGGGCCAAACCTCTATCGCACGGTAACATCAGGCCACCTTGGGCCACCTTGGCCACGATCCAGTCGTGAATGTTGTCCGCCCTGCCGACAATTGGAGTGGACTTTCGTACGGAAAACTCATATACCAACAAAACAATTGCCGCACACGACCTCCCGCGGGACCCTTGCTCACTCTTGCAAGCCATCGTCACAGTGCTGCCCTCACAGCAGCCTGAGCCACCTACACCATCGGCCTACAGGCTACAGCTACTGTACATTCTCGAACTCAACTCAAAACAGCGGTCACACAATAAACCGCTGCTGCCAGCCCATGCATCTAAACGTCATAGACAGCAAGTGCCCCAGCCGGGCTAGGCTGCATGTGCCTGCTGTTGTTTTCGGCAGTGTCACTCGACAACGCGGCCACAGCCCCAGAGCATGCACCCAGAGGCCTGCTTTGGCCCGCGAAGGCTGCTGTTGTCACAGCCTTCAGCAACCCCCCCTCCCTGCACCACAGCCACAGCAGCTGCAGCCGCCACGGCTGGTCAAGTCAGGGCGGCACAAGACGCTCTTCATCATCCTCCACGAGCGCCTCATCCCGCGCAGCCTCGCCCTCCGACAGCAAAGAGGCTAGGCCGGGGTTCAGGTGCGAGCAGTTGCCGAGGCGACATGCGCCGATCGGGCGGCCCCGGCTGCTGTCGCGCGGCCACTTGCAGTGCCCCGTGCAGCGCTTCGTACTACACGGCCGCACGATGTTGCACTGCCCGCTGCGGCAGCTCGGCAGGCAGGCGCATGCATGGCAGCCATGCGCCAGCCCCTCATCGGAGTCCAGCAGTGCCGCCCCGGCATATATGACACCATCGGCACCGCTGGCAGCCCAAGGGGCCGCGCGCCCTGACTGCCAGCGCACAGAGGCGCCGTGGGACTGGCCCGTGCTGGCGTGTGCACCGTCGCCGCCGTCGCCAGGAGCTACCAGCGTGCTGGCTGCGCTGTGGCGCGGACCTGCCAGGCGGATCTCTGCCGCGGCGGCAAATGCATGAGGGGAGCCTGGGGAGAACGGTGGGCTGGTGCAGAGGAGGAGGGAGAAGAGGAAGAGACAGAGGGAGGTGTGGAAGCGGGTGTAGCCGATGCTGCAAAGTGCGGTTGTGCTGCGTGCATAGCGCGCTTTGGGGCGGTTCCTGCGGCTAGAGGTGGCATCCCAGCCGGGGGTGCTGGCGCAGAGTGAGGACGGGCGATGTTGCGCCATCGCTGTGTCGCTGGGGTGAGACGATGGAGGAACTAGGGCTCGATTCTGTCGGGGAGGGCCCTGCATGTCGGTTCAGGCGTGTTGGGTGGTTAGGTGCCCGACCGCAGCTGTGGCACATGACCGCACAGGACCGCACACGAACCTGGGAAGGTAGAGGAGAAGGGTAGAACAGGCTACAATCCACCAGGCTATACTGTTGCCAGAGAGGCATACGCATGTGATGGGGTGGCAGCAGTGGCTGAACTGGCAGCATTGCAGCTGACCTGGCATCTCAAGATCCCCCATCCCATTGGAGACACAGACACCACGCAGGTGTACAAATACGTGAAGTCAAATCACAGAAAGAATCATAATTTTCACATGACTAACGTTTTGAAATCTATGATTGCTGCTGTGCTGCCTGTCTTTGTTTCTGCATCCTTCCATGTATGACAGGGACACCTGGTGGACACATGACTCATCTGGCATGAGCACATCAAGGTAAGAATGCAGCGTTCAACAACATGTGTGAATTGGGAAATGCGATATGGCGGTCACAGTGTGCAACGGCACAAAGCATTGAGGCACAAAGCAGTGAGCCGCACGTACTCTTCGACCAAGCCTGCTTGTGGAGCTGCAAGCTGATGGCTTCGTAATATGGCCAATTGCAAGCCACTGCAGCAGAAGTGCGCGCAAGAACACAGGTGAGGTTGTAGTGGCGACGTTGTGACGGCATGTGCACACGTTGACTACAGCTTTCAGTACCCCAGCGTGCGGTCAAAGTGTGCACCTGCGACATTGAGCGCCAGGTCAGATCATCGTGAGAAAACGCAGGCCGCGCAGCGTAAGTGCATGCGGCGCAGTGTACAGAATCACAAATTGCCCTTATCAGTCTGCACTACAGAGTTCTGCTGACAGTGAAACAGGACAGCCCTGTGACAGGGGCACCTTGCATTAGAAGCCAAACGCAGCTCCTTCGTATGGCAGCGCTGCATCTTGCCACGGAACCGGTCTTGATGACAATCGACAATTTACGATGTACAATGATTCCTGTTGTTGCGCTGGTTACGACAGCTTGCTGCCTCTTTGAAGGTGTTTACACCTGACGCCGATGTCGAATATCAATTCGAGCTGAGCGGGCACAATGCCACACTCGCGGATTCTCTGACCAGCACATTACATAGGAACTATTCTCTGCGATGGGTCTGACGTTGTCCAGGCGTATGTATAACACGCAACATGGCCGCGCTCGTCCAAGGTTGGCCAGCGCCACAACGATCGCACTGCATGCAGCTGCAGCAGAGGATCCACCAAGCATGAGCAACAGGATCAAGCACACGCTGGAGGGCGCACTCTCAAGCGCTGTGTCCGGCGTCGTCGTCAGGTACGTTCGCCTCGTGGATCCTGGACAATAAAAGCCAGCGACTGTAGACGCTCACAGCCAGGACGCAAAGTTCTGATACAGTGGCCATACACGCATATACCGAGTAGAGGTGCATCGTATGCCTGTGAGGCTCTAGGCCCATACTGTGGCAGAGCTTGCATATTTGGGCGAGTAGTGGAAAGCCCGCCTGGTATTCTCTGCGCAAGTCGGGTAGTGGCGCACGGGTATGGCTGCAGCCTGCGCGCTGAATAATCCGTCGCAAATACCTTGCCGTTTAAAGAACGGTTTCGTGTATATCGTCAACAAAGTCTCATAGATCCCTGCTCTGCCGCCAGTGTGGAGTTTCTGTCAACGGGTCGCTCGCAAGCAGCGAGCAAGGAAGCCGTATAGCGGGTGTATGGAACGACGTTGCTGTGGTATATGACTCGTATGCAGGCGCCGTCTACCAGTTCATATCCACACTCCGTGCACATTTAATACACTGATACATGATTTACATTCTGCATACTGTTTCGGTCAAGCAGCTGCACAAAAGCAGCGCCAGAGCTGCAGGCTACACTGCAGTATGGACTGTATTGGCATTGTATGGAGCACACAATACAGCACAGCAACACCTGCCAGCGGCAGTATAGATGAGCCGCAGCCAGCGGAAAACACGCTTCACTAGAAGCCCATTGCCTTCAACAGGTCCTCTCACTGAGCATCTGGCATGACAGCCAAAATGGCAGCACGCTGCGCCGCTGGCATGCTCTCAATGGCATGTGCTGCTGAAGGAATTGCGTCTTGAGCCTGCCCTCTGGCAACGTGTTCCTGTAGTTGTGCCTGCATTTGTTCAAACCTATAGTGGCACAGCTGTTGTAAAGTGACACCAAGTGTATCACTCACACAATAGCACAAATGACACATACCCAAATCCGAGTCGAGTTCCTGGTCTGGTCATCAGCTTCAGCTGAATCTACTTGCTTGTGATTCATTGCTAAATTCCCTTTGCCACGACAACAGTGAACCTGTGGCTCCTGACCATCTTGTGAAGTATGCCTCGCAGATCTGTGACTGTGGGAAACATTCTACTCATGGAACTGTGTAGATTGACTCCAATCCTAAGTGGGAATCTGTCAAATCAAGTAGATGTATCTCCAGCATTGCTGAAAGAAATGACATTTGCTGCTCTGTAAACTTCCAGAGTTGTGTGTCCAGTTGTGCTGCCATTTGTGAGCAGTGTCCAGTACCGTTCTTGGATCGAACCTGAGAAAACACCAGCCACTGCCTGAGCCATTTGTCACACAGGCTCCACAGGTTGTGTGCCTTCTGTTCTTCCAATGTGTTTGCAATGACTCGAGCCAGAACAGCCCATGGCTCGAGCCAGAACAACCAAGTGGTTGTTCAGCTATGTGATGAGTTGCTGATCTGCAATCGAGAGTTCTTGACGCATACATCCACAGTACACATGCTGCAATTTCACGTACGCACATACAACCTTCTCAATGTGCCCCAGCCACAGTCCTTGACCAGGGCATGGATTGCAAGTAATACATCACCTGCGACATACCACAATCCAATGTTGCTGCTGCTTGCATGGTTGTGCATGTCTTCGCCAGGTTGCATCCAGCAGCTGTGTCCAGACTTGACACGCAACATCCGTTACGTTGCTCTCCAAACCAAACATCAGCCCCACTCTGTGTGACAGAGATGTATAAAGCCATCCTGATAGTTATGACGACGTCCCGCTTGGGCGCTGCAGCACAAGAACTGGCCGCGACGTTGTTGACCTACAAGGAAGTTGGGAATTCGTTGCCACCGGAACGCAGAGACATAGGCAATGCAATAAATTTCAAAACGAAGTGCGGAAGCGACTTCTCGTAGGCATCGCGAATTGTTCTACCGGTGCGATACAGAGCACGGTCAGCACGTGCAATTGGACACAGCCAATACAGCAGTGGATATGATAGTCAATTTGTCTTTCTGCATTGCGTTATGAAATCAAAAGCAGACGACAAGCTTGATGCGAACGGGCCGCAGCAGCAGTGGCGACGAGGGTGTGCATCGACCAGGGACCGGCCAGCACGAGGACATGGCGGGCAGCGCCCAGCTCGGAGCAGGAAACCAAACCTGTTAATATGTCGTTGATAGATGGTGTGCCATAGCATGCGCAGAGGCGTGCAGTGCCACAGATAGTATGACTTGCATACATACAGGTGGGAAATACCTCCCCGTACAGTGCTGCGAAGGATGCGGCTCTATACCGCAGAAAAAACAGCCCCTCGGCGCAGCAAAAGGCACAGCAAACTACTAATTGTAGTTGCATGGACTCACGACCATACACCGCAGCGAAAATGCAATAAATAGTGCAGTAAATAACGCTGTCTATACTGCGGTCAATAACACAGCAAATACTGCAGCCACTGTCATACGCAAAACTACCTTCGAGTATATGGCAGGCAACAGCAGGCTTACGGCAGGCAACAGCTAATGGAGTATGGTGGCCAGAATGAGCGCCATCTAACATTCAAAGCTACGAGGTGCATCAACTTCACAGAAGGAAGCAGGAAATACCTTCTATACAGCGCTGCGGGAGGTGCGGCTCTATACCGCAGCAGACACAACGCCTCGGCGCGGGACAAGTCACAGCAGACATCTAATGACAGCTACTTGCTGTTGCGAATTAGCTGTGAGAGTATCCGGTAGCTGGCAAGCTGTTCCTAATTCGGCGTCGAATACCGTCCGGCATACCGCCTATACCGCCATGCAGGACAAAGCACAAAGTCAATGACAGCAACATCAAATTTAACAGCGAAAAAGATGTATGCAATCGTCTTGAAAGTATGTAAACGCTGGGAAAGTCTCGGGACGTTTGGCACTGGTGGCCATTTGGCCATTGGTAGAGGCGCTGAGTATTTGGCTCAAAGCGGGTATATCCGGTGTATGTAAAGTTCACTTCCTGGCTGTGTATAGTGTGTTCGTACTTTGGCAATAAACCACTGCAGAGACCTGCTCAGCTGTTGCGTAATAGTCAGGGCAAAAATCAAAGCAGCCAATGAACATTCTGAATCGTAACAATGAATGTCTCAGCACTGCGGCGATGTTGTATTAGAGCGACGATCAGAATTGTCACGCGCGGCTACTAGGAGCAACTCAATTGCCTGTGGGGTGCAATCTACGGCGGTTCAACGACGGTACAAGGATGTGGTTAGCAGTAGAACAACAGTGAATTTGTGGTTCATTTGAGTTTGTCGAGCGCTGCTGCAGAGCCGCGGGCGAGGTCAACACCAGTGCGAGCATCTGCGGAGCTTTTGCAATCCAGACACAGTTATAGACTCACCGCCGAGCCAACGTCCATGTACTGTCATTGCTGCCTCTGCGTGGCAACGGATTGGCTTTGCAGCAAACACGTGGCCTTGCGGAGGGGCACGGGCCTCTGCATCAACACGGCAACAGGGCAATCCCCCCGACACGACAGCAATTGCATAAGCTCAACGACAAGCATGTAAGGTAGTGGCAGTTCTTTGCTTTAGCAAGCACATTGTTGCAGATTGCAGTCAATTTGCAGGCCTCGCCGCGGCCGCCAGCTCCTGGTCACGTTGTCTCGACCAACCAGGTCGCACAGCGCCTATCAATGTCCGGTCAGCACGTTAAGAAACAAATGCAATGTGTACACGTTCAATGCGTTTTGATTATTAGACCGCCGCGAGCGCCAGCGCAGCTGCAGCGCCACCGCAGTGCAACTGCATTGCATGTGACTGGTGCACCATGGTGGGCATGCTGGTTTCGTAAAGTACGAGGCATGAAGGTTTAGGTCACGTGGGTCAGGTTTAGGGAGGTAATGTTAGAGGTCAGATCAGATTGCAGTGGCACACGCTGACAGTGAAGATGACAGTCGGTGACAGCACTCTCGCGATCTCGATCGAGATATAGAATCGGTACTTGAACACCATCAACACTGAAAGGGGCAAAGGACAAAGGGCATGTCCAAGCCTTATATAGTCTTTGGCCTATGCGCTGTATGTAGCCTAATAGTGCAGTTTAACCTTGCGCATGTTAACAATTGTAGGTACATTACCTGCATGGCCACAGGCTGTCATAATACGCGTCTTCCGATTGATCGTGTAATGCATGATGCAATATCATGCATGGTCATCATCTCAGCGTCCAACAGGTAACTCTAGAGAGCTGCGAGCGGGCATGCAGATCTTCTAGTACTATAGTAGTGCTGCATGCATGTCCGCAGTCTCGACGGATATGCCTGATACTTGCTAGCCAGTTGGCGGTCCTGCGGATCCCAGCAATCAAGAATTGGGGTGTCTTCGGCATCTAGGTAACCGTCCCGTTTAGAACACCTGCGCCACGAGTTCGGCCGCGTGGCTCCGCGGAAACTCTCAAAAATCTGTGGATACATATCTCTGAGATGTGCGGCAGCGGGTGGGTGAGGTGAGCCCTACGGAAGGGTGAACACGCTGGAACCGAGTGGGTTTCGATATGCACTGACGTCACGCCGGTGGCGTCACGTGGGCTCTTCTCTAAAGTTACCTCCGTCAGCCGGACCCACGTGACCGACACCGTCATGCCTCGTGCTTTACGACGCCAGCATGACCACCGGGGCTCCATGCCATGCAGTTGCACTGCCATGGCGCTGCAGCTGCGCTGGCGCTCGCGGCGGTCCAATAAATAAAACGCATTCAGCGGGTACACATTGAACTTGTTTCTTACTGTGCTGTTTGGACATTGATAGGCGCTGTGCGACCTGGTGGGTCGGGACAACGTTGGCACGAGCCTGCAGCGGGGCCTGCAAATTGGCTGCAATCTATGACAATGTGCTTGCTAAAGTGAAGCCGCTCCACTACCTGACATGCTGGTCGTTGAGCATATGTAGTTGCTGCGGTGCCGGGGAGATTGCCGTGTTGCCGTGTTGATGCAGTGGCCCGTGCCCCTCCTCCAGGCCGCATGTTTGCTGCAACACAGCTCCGTTGCAACGAAGAAACAACAGTGCCAGTATGTGGACGTTGGCTGGGTGGTCAGTCTATAACTGTGTTTGCGTTGCAAAAGCTCTGCAGATGCTAACACTGATGTTGACCTCGCCCGCGGCTCTGCAGCAGCGCTGGACACACTAAAATGAACCACAAATTCATTGTTGTTTTACTGCTGGCCACATCCCTGTACTGTAGTGGAACCGCCGCAAATTGCACCGCAAAGGCAACTGGTTTGCTCCGAGTAGCCGCGCGTGACAACTCTGTTCGTCGCTCTAATACAACATCGCCGCAGTGCTATGACAATCAACGATGTGATGCATAACGTTTAATATTTCCTTTGCGTTTAGCCCTGATTATTACGCAACAGCTGGGCAGGTCTCTGCAGTGGTTTACTGCCAACATCCGAAGACAAGACAGTGCTGGCAAGCACGCACGTCCACACTACGCTAAACAAAAATTGAATCAAAGCTTGCATTGCTGCTCAGCTGTAAGCCAGCCAAGGCAGCTCTCAGAGACAAGCTTTTGGCGAAAGGCACTTTGGTTTGCAGTCCGCGCTGCCCACCATCGCAGGCATGCACGCATCATAGCGCTGCCTCTTTGAGGCTTTTCAAGCTCTTTGTAGTGGAACGCCATACAGCAGTCGTTCGTCTTCACGTTGCATGGCTGGGCAGTTGCGGTGACTGCTCGTGGCAGCCTTCATATCCACCTACAGGCGGTCGTCATATGCGCGTAACACGCCCACCCACGTGGGGTGGCGTGACCTCACGGAGGTATACCTAAAAATGACCTCACGTGGCCGCGCGTGGGGCATATCTGTGGCCCTTCTGATTTGGGATCGGAACAAGAGATTTGGACACATCTGGGGCTCGACGTCGAACGCCATAAGCGTTGAAGAAATCCGACCGACCAGACTTCTGGGACCGCTCCACGACACTTAGCACAGTATTCGCCGGGCAGCCTTATTCTATCAGGTGACCCAAGCTGTAACAGATGATAGCAAAGCTAAGTGTCGTTCGTCGACGTGGTTGTATCCGGACATCACGGGCCAATAGCGTCCGAGCCTGCTCTCGGAACGTGCAACTGCGGGTAAGATCCCACCTCCGCGACCGCAATATCATGCCAATTTCCCCACTGTACAGTCATATAGTATTTCTGCAGTCTTCCTGGGCTTCTTCGGCTTTCTGCGCTGCCATATGTGCCAGAAGGGCCT
Source organism: Ulva prolifera (assembly GCA_023078555.1). Taxonomy (NCBI): domain Eukaryota; kingdom Viridiplantae; phylum Chlorophyta; class Ulvophyceae; order Ulvales; family Ulvaceae; genus Ulva; species Ulva prolifera. Next base: position 8,748,711 of record CM041200.1, on the reverse strand, counting down.
GCCGTGCCACCTGCCACCGGACCCATTGTTGCGCTGTCCGAGCTTGTCTCGAGCCTGTAGATGCCAGATGCATCGCCGTGGACAGAAAATCAGTTCTGAGAGACTGTGGTAGCATGTGCAGTCAGGAGGTCAGCGCGGGGCACAGGGCCAGGTCGGTATGTATGTGACCGGCCAAGTTTGCCTGCCCTAGGCCTGCTCGAGGTCAACCCCCAGGCTGCAGGCTGCACGACCCCCAGGCTGCAGGCTGCACGGCTCTGGGCACCCATCAGCACTCGCCACAGCGTCTCACAGCGACAAGTGGTGCGATGTTGTCGCTCATGTCGAGTCTGCGGCTGTTCTGTGCCTCTCGGAAACCAGCGCTGGCAAGGATGAACCTATTATGAAGTTGCGAGTGCGGTTGTTGTGGTCGTGTGCGTGTGCTTGTGTGTTGCTGTTGATTCGGATGATCCGGTTTTGGTTTTTATCTTCTCCCGTTCACTCTTTTGTAATTACATGTACTCTGCAGGCCGTGTGTTTGTTTGCCGAGCCTGCAGTGTCAGCAGTCTCAGTGAAGCGGCTTCACCGTTGTTCTGCGTTGCGGACCATAGCGACGCCAGCGCCCCCTCACATCGCCAGCTGATGTTGCGGATGTGATCCGTCTATTCTCATGGATCTGATGGATCCGGTTTCCTGGATCCGGCGGTCCACGACCCGATCCGATGTGAGCTGGAGTCATCCCAGGCTGCGGAAGCCCTAGCGCCGCAGCTGCGCCAGCCAGCCCGCGTGCTGACGCATCGACAGCTTGCGAGTGTCCTACCGCGCCACCTGAAGCGTGCCTGTTCCCCGCCCGTGCCACAATGGCGCACCACACATGCGGCATCCCGAAGGCGGCCGCGCCGCCCAGTAAACTCCAACTTAAACGTGGCTCAGCGGGGCCCGTCCGGGGAGGTCGACGGTCGGCACACGTTGACCACGTACACCTGTATTCAAAGAGCCCCGCGCACACCTCGCGACAGACATCGGCCCCGCTCCGCCGCCGCTCGCGATCGCATGCATGTCGTTGACCATGCTGACATGTGGCAGTGGCGCAACGAAGCTGACGTCCGCGCGCAAGCGCGTGTCCTTCATGCCTCACGACGTTTGTTGGGTCACAACTTGTAATTAACTAAAAGGATAAAGGCGGGGAGGCAGATAGCACTGCTGGGACAATGAAATATGTATGTATGCTTACGTCTGTTGTGTAGGTTGCAGTGTTTGGTCGCGCGACGTCCGTCGTCTGACTCTGAGCCGGCTACGACTTCTCCGGTGCGTCGAAGAAAACGTACCGTCGCCGCCGTCACGTCGACGTGGACCGCGCGGTGTCGCCCATGTCCGCCCATGCATACGGACACCCCTCCGAGCTCCATGGCAGCAGTGCCCCGCGGGCCCCGGGCACAGCTGCAGGCGTGCCGGTCACCGACATGGCGGCGGCGCAAGATCCCGTCGAATCTCGCACCCGCGAGCGGAGCCTCGATAACCGGGCCGTGCATGACGTCAGTCTCGGAAGATCGATCCTGCCCGCGAGCCGCGCCACGGCCGCGGCTCCATTCTCGCAGCTGAGCGAGTTTCAGATGGCCGCCGCAAGAGATAACCTCGGTTGGTCGAATGCGCCGCGCATGCCGGCGGAGCATCCGGAGGGACCCCACGGCAGCGCGGAGCCGACGCCGCCGGTGCCGTCGTTCCCTACAACGAGGCTCCAGGAGTCCGACGACTCGCAGATGTTGCTACAACAACACGGCAGTGGCGGCAGCGGCGCGCCGGGGACGCCGCCTGCGAGCAACCAGCGACGCCCGTCCAACCTCCACAGGCACGCCGCCCGAGGGCTCGCATGACAGACGGTAGCCACAGAAGAGATGCATAAAATGTCATGACATTTGTGATACCAAGAATCAGCCGCAACGCCAATTGCCCGCATTCCAACTGGCACCGACAACTGGCACCAATGGCATGCGCGTGTCCTGCTTTGTGAGAAGTCCGTGTGCTGTGTTTGTCTGCGGCCTCTCAATCCTGTGTAATGCTATGTGACACATGTAGCCACAACGCGTGTCTTGTAAGCAGACCGCATTTAGTGTATGTCCCCCCCAATGGTTGTCATTGCATGTGCATGTGCAGTCAGGGGCCTCGGCAACTGCTTGGTAGCGAAACAGAAGATTAGGACCCCGCGGTGGACCATACATACAGCCTGTCGATGTCCCCTGATGCAACCCCGGCTCTGTCTCTTGCCGAACACTCCCCCACCACTCACAAATCTCGCTGCGAGCAGGCTGCACATCGCCCTCCAGGGTTGCGACAGCGATGCGGCAGTGGAGACGGCGTTACGCGCCGTGGCCCGGGAGTGCCGCCCGAGCAAGGCCACCGTAACGAAGCTCATCTCCAAGTACTCCAAGGCCGGGGCGTGGCGGCGGGGCCTCGCCGTGTTCAAGCACCTCCACCTCCTTGACGTGGACATGGACCTGTCGCTCGCCAACGCGGCGCTGTGGGCGTGCAAACGCGGCGGCGACGCGGCCGAGGCCTGGCTCGTCTTTCACCACATGCAGACCATGACTGAGCACCCTGACATAATCACCTACAGAGCTCTCTTCCCCGTGCTCACGGCCAATGGCATGTGGCAGGAGTGCTGCTTGGTGCGATCTCGGCGAGCCTCCCGCCCGCTATTTGCGGGTATGATAGCAACACCAAATTGCCATGTTGTCTTAGTCTCTGGTGTTGCCAGACGAAGAGGCGCACGTGTGGGGCCCTGCTTCAGTGTGGAGGTAGGCATGGAATCTGTTTCGGACCAGGTTTTTGTGTCACGTATATTTACCCTGGCGCACTCTGGCTGTTATACAGGTATGTTGGCAATAGCAGCCATGTTGTTTGCGTATGTTCCCTCACGTTCTCACCGTTGCATCGACGTTCACCCGACGGCACCGGCAGCCCAATGTAATGTATTTTTTCCGGCAGGCTACACGTGTCACTTCGTGCCTCTCTGGCGTTGCCCTTGTAGAACACGAGACACCTCGTCAGTGTGCTGTGCTGTCATCAGGCTGTGGGGTTCATGGACTGGAGGGCCCCACAGCCACCCACACGGAGCGACAGCACTCGTCCCTCCACAGATGGGCGCCCGGCCAACGCGCCCAGCTGCGACGGTGGCACGTGCATGCAGGCGTACATCGTGGCCTTCGGCGACAGCGTCCGCCTTGACGGCCCGGCGTTCCTCTTCCTGATGCTCGCGCTGCGCCACGCTGGGCTCTGGCAGCTCGCCGAGGCGTGTCTGCTGACCGAGCTCTCCCAGCCCGGGCGCACCTGCGCGTTCTCAGAGCTCGCCGACTCAATCAGGGGCGCCCACACCCTGAAGGCTGAGCCCCCCGCCGACGCAGCCAATGTGCTTTTGTGGAAAGTACAGGAGCTGTTTCGGGAGAGGGGGCTGCTCGCAGCTGCGGAGCGGGGCGGCGCCCTCCGCCGCTCCGCCCTCATCCATGACGCCCTCGTGACGCCGTGCTGCAACATCGTGCTTCAGATGTATGCTGAGGCGTCCCCGCCGCAGGCGGACCGCAGCCTAGCTTTCATCTGTGCAATGGCAAGGTGCTCTGCTCCATCCACCACCGCATGCATGCAGCACACACACATGCGCCCCGGCGTGATGCTCGCCTTGCTGACTTGCTGCCTACACGTGATGCATTAGGTGTGTGTCATCACTGCGTGTTATCCAATGTTGCATGCTGCACAGCCGGCGCGGCACTGACGCGGAGGTGATGGCGGATCGCCGTCTTGACGCAGCCTTGCCCTGGCAGCCCAGCGTTGTAATCAATTAGGACAATGCTGAAAGACTAGGTCTGGCATCCCACAAATTGTTGCAAGGCGACCAAACACGGGCACAGGCGTCCATCTGCGTGGCGTCTGCGCCCTGGTCCGCAAAGCACATTTGTTCAGTCGAGCTACAGTTAATCTACGGTCGTGTCTCATGAAATAGCAGTTAGCATGACACACTGGTGCGGCTGGAAGCACAGCATACTAGCACTGTGACCGCTGCTGCAGCTTCAGCTCCAGGGGCCTGATACGATTTGACCTCCAGGGTGCCTTAAGGGGGGGAAACATATGGGCTGGGCCCGCCCGAGTAATCCAACCTGTGCCACACTGATCTGTCTGGCTGGGGAAAGTATCTGTCTCCACCCTGTCCTGGGCACGGTGCAGCCGCAATCATGAGATTCGGTTTCAGTGTTTGTTTTCTCCCGTCCACTCTAAAGCCACACACCACCTGCAGGGCACCATCGCTCCTCAGCCCAAATGTCTTGCGCGCACCCATTTACATTTTCATTTTCCTTCCTTCGTGTGAGTCGTCGGTGTGTATACTACTGCTATACAGTGTGTGTATAGGGTGTGTATAGGGTGTGACAACCCTCAGCCGCAGCTACCGGGCCTGCGGACGTGCGTAGCGAACCGTCCCGTCCCGTCGCATACACCTCCTGCCCTGCGGCATGCACTGGGGGGAAGGGGGAGGGGATCTTGCCAACCAGGGAGGGAGTCTTGTCAACCAGAACTGCGTCAACACCGCTGCTCCGCGGCATCAGCGCTCTTCCGCTGCACGGCATGCATTGCCTTGCAGAGCCTGGCCCTCATGCATGGACAAGCTCCGCATCAATCAGAGCGGGTGCATGCATGTTCGGCCATGCCTATTCAAGTGGCCATGAGACCAGCTTTGCACCAATCTACCTGCTCCGGCCGCTTGCACGAGACCTCCTGCCTCGCCCCTGACTCTAAGCTCCACTGTCTAAAGTAAAGTAAATCTAAATTGACTGAGCCGTATCCTATTGGACATTGACAACTCCGAATTAACGGGACCACATATGCCGTGTGTGTGTTCTCCCTGTGTTCTCCCGCAGAGCAATGCGGTGCCAGCGGCGCAAGGAAAGCTTCCTCAGTACATCAGTGCCTGTGCCCCGTGTGTAGTGCATGCAAGGCAGCTCCTGGCGGCCCCCTGCAACCGGACGTCATCTCGTACGGAGCCGTGGCACTGGGCTTCTGCCGCCTCGGCTCCGTCGCCCGTGGCCTGGGGGTGCTGGCGGCGTACACGCACACCGGCCAGCGGCTCTCGCCGGCGATGTTCGAGCCATGCATGGCGGCCGCCGCCGCCGCCGACGACGACGCGGCGATCATCAGCATCTGGAGGCACATGGCTTCCCTCGGCGTCACGTCCAGTAGTGCCTGTTCAACAATGTTCATCGGGGCGGCGTCGCGAAGCCGGAGCGCCGGTGCGGGATCTCTCCCCCACTGCTGCCGCATGCATGCGGTGGCATACGCGTCCCTGCTTGTGCCTGGCTCATTGTGCGTGCAGCTGTGCTTTCGCCTGGCTGTGCGCGCGGAGATATTCTTTCGGTGTGCATGTCGCGCAATTGCAACCTGCTGCTGTGTCGTTGCCTATACAACTTCCGCAAGACTCGTGGCTCAGTGCAGCTCGGTAGCCCCTCGGAGCCTACCAGGTGGCGGGCTGTGTCATGGTGCTCACGGCGCCATGTGGCATATGGCTTTGCAGCGCAGCCGCGGTCGTCTCGCAACCCGTGCGTACCAGAACCTGGAGTCAACCCCGGCCTGCAATGTTCCAAACAGGGCGGCCTGGTGTGCAGATCTATCCGCGGAGGCGCTGCCGTGGGTCCTCTCACTCCCGAAGTCGTCCCTTGCGGACCCCCTCGTGCTGCGCGACGTCTCGCTGCTCCTCGTCTCCCTCGCGCAGCTCAGCTCGCCACCACAGGCCGTGACCGCGTTCCAGTGTGTGATGGGGGCAGGCATCCGGCTGCCTGTGGGCTGTGTCGCGGAGAGCGTGCGCGTGCTGAGCTGGCGCGACGCGGCGTGCTGCGCCGCGCTGCGGCAGACGGCGGCGGTTGCGGGCTACGAGCTTCCGTTAGCTGGAACGAACATGTGACCGCAGCCCGCGGCGCCAACACCTGGCAGCGTCGGTGCGTCCTCTGCAGCCTACCCTGCAGGCTCTGCGTGCTGCGTGCGTCCTGCGGCATCAAGTGTGTCGCAGATCTCTTTGCGCGTGCGCTTGATGTAGACGCCGGCACAACTTTGCTCCGGGCGTCTTGGTCTCCAACCAGTCGTGATATCCTGTGGATGTGATGCCGTGATGTGCGGCGAGCAGGGCTGCGGATGTCCAGCGCGCACCAAGGTGGGCTGCTTCCTTGATGCCGCGGGGTGGTCGCTCGAATCACAAACAGATCCAGTCACTGGCTTCTACAGAACAAACTCCTGAGTCGGGGCAGGCGCGCTGACCCTGCACTGCGCAACACCACGGCCGCTGCTCTGGAATTGCCATCAGCGGCTTTCTGTGCCTGGCGCTGCGTGCCCCTGCCGGTGCAGGCGTGGCCTATGGTGTCGCCCCGACCTTGCCGCGTTGCACTACAAGCCAAATTGAGTACCTCGCATCGCGCATCCATGCGACGAAACGGCGCTGGCGTTGCGCTGTCGTGACGAGGCACCGCAGCATGTCACCGCAGCATGCGTGCTGCCGCAGCCAGGCAACGACGCTGGCGCAGCATGACACCGCAGCATGACACCGCAGCATGACACCGCAGCATGACACCGACGACGGTGCACCTGGGTGCAGGTGCTCGTATGCAGCAACAGGCTAGGCTTGCCGCGTGCAATGATGCAACGAAACGACGCTGTGGCTGCGCACAGCAATGAATAAGGCCGGTATGCTGGGGAGGGGCAGATGCGTGTATGCGGCGGCTCTCCCGTGTGCTGGCTGCCACGCCGTACACGTGGTTTTGCATCAGTGAGCGCGGACGGGCTGGCTCGCGGGGGGGGCTCTTCTCAAGGACGGAGTCCCGAGGTGCTGTCCCCAACACACATCATGACCGACAGAAGCAGCGGTATGGTACCGCTGCGTCCCACAGCACCAGCTGCTGTGGGAGACATGGCCTCCCAGTGGCGAAGGTTGCGGCTCTGGCCGAGCGGCGGGTTGGCTCCGGCCGAGCGGCGGGTTGGCTCCGGCGCTCCCCGGGGCTGCTCAATATTGAGATCTGAAGACCCATTCCGCGCAGACCCCGTCTGTAGCATTGGTCAGCTGCGCGGCAAGGGTGTGTGAACGAGGCGAGGGGAAGGCGCACATGATAGCGTGGCGTATGACGGCCCCGATCGTACGGGCTGGTGGGTGGTACCGGCCGCAGGGTGGGGGCTGCGGCTCGCTGCGCGCAGGAAGCCACGGCCCACGGTAGGGGGACAGAGGTACACCAGGGCGCCTGGGGTAGCAAGGCACCGTGCCGGGTGTTCTCCCGTGCGAACACCCCATCCTGTGTGTGGGCCCACATACGTCTCGTCAGGAGCGCAGATATCGACGGCTGGCCAGCCCCAGGCTGTGGCTGCAGCTAGGGCCTGCTTGGGGCAGCCACGAGCTAGGTGTAGGGTGCGCCGCTGTAGTGGGGCATTGTCTGTGGTCTCTCAGCGATAGTAGTCAGGCGCTGGCCTTGCCAGCCTACACAATACTGTGCATGCAACGATGGCCGTCCATCGATGCATGCATGGCATGTGCACCCTGTGTGTGTGTGATCGGGGCAGTGACGCCTGCCAGACATGCCTGGGGCTTCAGCTCCAGCTTTCCGGCTGGCAGGTCACTCCCCCGATCACACTGCACACAGGGTGCACCCTGTGAACAGGGTGCACCCTGTGGAGTGCATGCATGTGTGACTAGCACCGGCTGCTGAGGGGGCCCGGTGTGGGGTAGCGTCCGTATCACGGGGCAGAATTCCTGCTTTGTTGTGGCGCTGCAGCCGACGGGCGCCTCCAGGTGCCGCAGCTTCGTTTCGGTTTCGATCCGGTCGCGTGTGCGCGGCTTGTGGCCGGAGGGGGAGCCAGTGCGGCCGGCAGCGCTCTCAGTGTGGCTGCTGCGTTTGACACAGGTGCTGCTCGGGGATCAGAGGGCACGGCCTATATTTGTGCATTGTAGCTGTGTCCAGGATGGCCGCGAAGTACCGGCCATAGGTAGCAGGTGGAGAGAGCCGTCATGAGGTAGTACATGGATCCACTGTCAAGTGTTTGCATGCATGGAGTATGGTCGTCGCGTGTGGCCAGGCACCAGCTGCTGAGCTGTGGTTGGTGTGTGTAACGAGTACGTACACATGATGCCACGGCCAAATGCACCGGTGGCGTTCATGCAGCTCAGTTCAGGCCTATCGTGATGTTCCTTGGGATGCCCATGTGGGAGGCGGCAGATGTGTCACGGGAGGTGCACGTCTTGCACAGAGCTGTTCTGCTCCCTCGGTAGGTTTTCGTGTGAAACTTATCAGCTATAGGCAAGTGCAATACCTTCCCGACCAATTTTGGAGCTTCCTGTAAGCGTCAAATGACATCACCGGTCGAAGCAGTGATCACTGGTTGGCGAGTATGAACCGACGCACTATGTGCTTGCTTTGTGGACAGCCACCAATATAAGTGCATTGGTCACTCAGCTGGCCCATTCTGTTAAGTACAGGAAATCTGAATCCACTAAGCCGTATCCTGAAGAGCACATTGCCAAGTCCGAATTCTGTGTGCAGCAGTGGACCAGGTCTTGCAGGTTTTGAGTAAAAGTGCAGTGGGATCAGGCTGCATCATGCTGGCACATTTCCAGGACTACTTGTAGTGCCGATTTACAGAAGAGTGAACGGGCATAGGCACACACCGCAAAAGAGTCTCTTTACATACAACTGTCCCACACATTTAGCACCGGAGGAGGCTCTATGAGTTGCCCTGTGAGTTGCGTACGGTCATCTGAGGGGGTTTTCCAGGTGGGTTACCCCTCCGGCATATGTGGTCCCGTTACTTCGGGGCTTTTTAATGACCTCTTCAGGATACGGCTCAGTATGTACTTACAAAGAACAGAGGCCAGGCACGGAGCCTTTTTTCGGAATCTACTAGATTTTAGGCTGTTGGGAAGCTGCTCTGCACGATTGGAGTGCTATCAAGAACCAATGCAAGTGTTTTTCACTCCTGGGGATGGGTTGGTTTGTCGCTCTGTGGTTAAATGCTCCAGCGGCTCTGTCCCCATTGCATTCTGCCAGTGGCTTGTCTAGTACATGGCATGAGTATAAAACAACAGGCTCCAATTGGCGTGAATGCTTAAATTATGGCACAGTTGGGACACCTTTGATGATGCTAACAACTGTGATCGAGGCTGATCGCACGGCGGTTGATGAAGGTCATTGTATCAACACCATATGCATGTGGATGCAGCTGGCCTGGTTGATAAAGCTGACATGTTTGTCGTAAATTATAGTATCATATAGTTGCATCTAGACTGTATTGCAATCGATGACACACTGACTGCCAGTCAGGTTGTATGCTGGTTGCTTGGTAGCATTGTGCAAGAGACAGAGAACCGATGCAGTTGACTGTATCCTTCGAAGAATTCTGTGAAGAACAATGCAATAAATTTGTACGCGAGACGAACTCAGCATGCGCTCTGCGTCACCGTCATGGGAATCTGCACTGCATCAGAGGTGTAGCAAAGCCAGAATGACTTGCACACACAGCCTCCTCTGGTGGGCAGTCGCCGCTGCGTGTGCGCTCGTGGCCTCGTCCGCTTTGTTGTGGTGGCGGCTCAGGCGTGCCGCGTTTCGCTGGTGTCTTCCCCGTGCGCCTGTGTGTGGCCCGCCGTTGGGGAGCAGCCGGGTAGTTTGGGCGGGCTGGGCTGGACTTTGGGGGTTCCGGGTGTGGGTTAACAAATTAGCAAATTTGTGGGCGGGCGGGGTGGTGGGCGACGGCTGGGCTTGGGGGGTTGTGTTGGGGGAGGCGGGGGCCTCCCCCGACTGGGGGTTGTTGTTGCGGTCTCGCTGTTTGTTTGCTGGGCGGCCTTGGCTGCTTGTGCTTCCGGGGCTCGTGCGCCTGGCTGGTGGGCGGGGTTCGGGTCGGGGTGGGCGTGGGCGTGTGTGTGGCTGTGTGGCTGTGTGGCGATGTCTGAGTTGCTCGCGTTCCCGGTGGACGTGTGCATGGCCCGAGTGACCCCCCTGGGGGGGGCAACACGCAGACTACCGGAAGCAACGCCGCTCGGCTTTCACCATCGCACGCAGCCTCTGCCAGTCCATACATTTGCAGTAAGATTAAAGTCTGGCTGCGTTAGGGCTCCACAAGTGCGGCTCTGCAGGCTACCGTCCTGGCTTTGGGACTTGCTCCGTGGGACGTCGACGCAAGCGCATGCCCTGTATATCCGAGACCAATACCGGTGGGTAAACCTCCGCACGGACCAAGATCACGGATATGTGCGTCTTTGTGTAGGGAGGTCATGCGTAGCCGCAAGCGCTCTCTCTGCTGGGAGCACACAAACCCGGCACATGCGTCCATCCTCATCTCTCCGTCCATCGTACGCATCACCCATGGAGTGAATCAAGCAGAGATCCCATCTGCTGCGGTCAAAAGGAGCCAGGTGTTGACTCAGGCGCGGGCAAGTGCCGAAGGCGCGGGCTGCCGTGTGCCGACCAGCTTCCCAGCGGAACAGGTCGAGCTATGCCATAGCAGTGGGCAAGCGCTATGCCATAGCAGTGGGCAAGCGCTAGCTACACGCGAATGCCGCGGGTGTTAATGACGCAGTCTCACCTTCTTAATATTTTTTCCGTGCTGGTGTGTTTTCTGACTTGCTGACCTCCCTCACCGGTTTCCAGCATCGCTTTGGTGTCACACGTGGACACTGTCTTTGTTTTTGCAGCATCTGGCAGTTCGGTCACTTGAACGCTATCCCAACGTCACCTTTCACGTCAAGTCGTACAATGGTGTGGTGAAGAAGCGGTCACACTCCCGGATTGGCGCAGTAGTCCTCAGTCATCTGCGGTGCGCCCCCATCGCCATTGCCAGGGCTCCGACAACAGAGGACCACTTCTTGTCGTGACACGGGAACGCTGCATAGCTGCCTTGCCAGCGAGCAGTCGAGCCACGTGTACCTTGCGTGTGAGTGACCCAGTCATCATCCACTCCAACGTGCCCATGCAGTCCTCATTCAGCTATTCAGCTGTATCTGCATCAGCTGTACATGTGACCATGGGCGTGCGTGTCTGCGCTGCTGCGGTTCGAGCTCTCTATGTGACTGTTGATCTGGAAGAGGCTATGCTGCTGTATGTGTGTACGCCGTTCACTCTTCTGTAACAAGCAGTGGCCATGGTACATCAGCTGTGGCACACAGCACCACCACGAAACTCTCATCTGGCCACACTGCCTGCCGAAAACGTGCCCGATTCATGTGCAGGTAGCAGACATGCTGGACGACGCCGTGTCTGCAACGCGCATGTGCGAGACTCTAGCGCAGCAGCACCTCGCTCCTCTAGCGCCAGCAGCCTCGGAACACAACGCCCGTGCGGACCTGGCGCCTGTGGACACACCCCGTAGGCCGAGCCTCAAGGCCAGGTGCATGCACGGGCAACCGCGCCTGGGGATCCGCCACGCGTCCCTCTGGGGTGTCGGGCCGACCTCAGAGGCGGAGCTGAGGGGGGTGGGCCCTGCAGGGCCGAGCCACTGCTACGCAGCCGCACAGGCCCGGTTCCGGCACGGCCGCGCGCGTGCAGCCACACATCGCCCGCAGGACCAGCGTGGGGCCGTGCCCAAGGTGCGCCGGTACGGCCTCGCGGCGGACGAAATTATTCTCCCTCATGTAGTGCTTGAGCTGTGAACGTCTGTATGCACGTGGAGGCCGAGGAGCTTGTTTGTGAGTCGGAGTTCAGAGTCCCAGAGCAAAGGAGCCCGTCTTTGGGAACTGCGCCGTGCACAAGTGTGGCGGCCAGAGGTGCGCTGGAAACTCATTCTGCACACGAACAAGAGATTCTTTTGCCGCCCCTGGATTCGTCTGTAACACTCCGCACAGGAACAACACTCCGGCACCAACGCCACCCCGCATTCGCAGACCCAGACGAGCACCTCGTGGCTCTGCATCCTGGCAGATGGACACCGTGGTCTCGTTCGGATCTCTGTGTGAAGGTAGTGGTTCGGCTGGCGTCTGCACCAGGTCCGAACGGTGTGTGTGGGTGAGCATGCCTCTGGGCCAGCGAGCCCCCCGGCGCACACATGTCTGCATGCACTGGGACGGAGCGTGCGCATGTCTGAGGCGCGGTCGCTATGGGCCTCATCACATGCATGGGTCGCGTGCATGGGTGACGGGATCCCGATGGCCTGTTGCCTTCGTGACACTGACGGGCAGATCACGGCTCGCGCTCACGCGGCCACCCGGCCTGCCGCAGCACGCCAGTATCAGGACTATCAAATGCCAGTTGCCCACAATCGCTCACGCCGACACCGCCGCATCGCCCCTGCAGGCACTCGAGGCCCTGCCGGGGCACCTCCTGCTGCGCGTGCTGCGCGTCTGGGCAGCCCCTCTGGACACCCAGCTCGCCACGCTGCCGCGCCGCATGCATGTGGCCGCCGTCACCGTAGCCCACCCCGCCATCAATTCCAGCCGCTCCGCCTCCCTCGACTCGCTCACCCAGCAGCCATTCTGCGCCGCGCTGCGTGCTGTGGCCGCCCTCGGCAGCATGCGGCGCGTTGACAGCGTCACCCTCCCGCCGCCCGAGGACCCGTGGCTCAAGTGCATGGCGCCGATGCAATGTGTCTCCCTCCAACTCCACTCGGGCATCACTGCTCTGCACCTCGCCAAGGCAAACTTTTCTCTATCATGTTGAATTGCACTGCTGGGTTTGGGGGCCCGGCGACCCAGACAGTTGATGGGGGTCGAGATGGGGGTTGGACATTCAGCAAATCCATGCCAGGATTGCAGGGAAGCTGAAGGCCCAATAGATCTATTATCTAGACCACAGTTGCAGGTGCCGCTGACAGCACCGCCCCTCCCTGCCGCACATTTGGCGTAGTATTATGTTTTCCATTTCCTGCACCTCTTTGAGCTCTGTTGGTGACCGTGAATAAACAGAGGTACGTACAGAGTACGTGCTGTGATGTGTAGGGCAGTGAGAGCCAGGGCGGGGCGGTGCTATGTGCACGTATGCATGCAAGGCTCGTCAACACATGTGCTTGTCCTTGTTCTGATAGACATCTGTCCTCTTCCATCTCTGGTCCAGGGTCCGTGCCTTTGTGGGGGGCCGCGGAGGCTGCGGCAGCAGAGCAGCGCATGTGCCGTCTCTCAATAATTTCACACACTTTTGGTACTTCAAAGTACCAAGATGGGTACGTTTTGAGAAGTACGTTTTGAGAAGTACCAAGATGGGTACGTTTTTGGTACTTCAAAGTACCAAGATGTGAGGCTAGCCCGCCCGCGTCAGTTCGAGCGCCCTTGCAGACAACATTGGCACAGCACTACTTTGCAGGTGGAAAGCAATTGGAAGTGTGTATGCCGGCTTTGGTGGCCAAATCTGGCTTTCAAGCCATGCAGAGCACTGGTCTACATGTACAACGCGGCAAGTGCACCAGCCAGTACTAGAGGCCTTGTACACTGCACGAGAACCATGGCCGCGCAAAGCGAACAATGCCCCATCCCCCCCCCCCCCCCTTTTGCGCCTTGGGCAGATATTTGACAGGTTAGTGAAGAGGGTTTGGCACGCACACACAGCAAAAGAATCTCTTCCAAACGAAAATATGACCGTGCGATTGTCAGAGCACCCGGGCAGGCCTACAGCTGGCCAGGTTTTAAAAAAAAAATTCTTTATACATACATATATTTTACTATATACATATAATATAGAAAATATATAATCTATAAATACATCCCCGTCTGAGGAGGTCGTGGGTCCGATGCGTGCGCTTTGGGGAATCAAAACGGCCGTACGTGACCACCTCATGATCACTGAGTGGCACTTAGCACAGGAGGAGGCCCTGTGAGTTGCGTACGGTCGTCTGAGGGGGGTGTCCAGGTGGTTCACCGGTGCCCATTCGGCATATGTGGTCCCGTTAACTCGAAGTTATCAGTGTCCAATAGGATATGGCTCAGTCACTGCAGATTTGCTCTACTGTACATCTCTAGCAGAGCGCCCCAACCCCCCGCTCCCCAACCAACCCCCCCCCTCCAGTTGCAGCAATGCTGGTAGGCCGCATGAAACTTGGGACCTCATTGCAGCTGGGACCTCCGAGTCGTTGCAGCTGGGCGGCGCCACGCACGCCTAGGCCTCCAGATTATTCGTTTCGGAAAAGTTAACAAGCACGGACACGCACAGATCTATCGATAGACGCAAGTGGCTCCAGAGCAACCGGTGCATGCATGCCCATGCACGTTCAACCAAGTTGGCCCCAGGGGCGCCGTGCTCAGGGGAGGCGAGCGACGCCCTGCCCTGTTCTGGAGGGCCGGCCGGCCGGGGCACATGCGGCAAGTCGGCATGCATGTGATAGCTGGGATGTGGACGAGCCAGGGAGACGTACGGCTGTGCACCATGGCCACCTAGGAAAATCGAAGGAAATAGCTAGTGACTTGCAGGACCACGCAGCGGGCACCCAAAAGGCAAAAGGAACCGGGCACCCCTCCCTCGTTCAGCCAGGCAGTCAGGGGGATGTAAAGTAAAGTAAAATAAATCTGAATTTACTTGTGGTGCCCTCCGTAGCTACGTATATCTACCAGATAGTATGGAGCACCGTATCCCATGCAATGGCCCTTGCAGCGTTTGCAGATTGTGCACCTCCCTCATGCTGCCAGGCACTATGTATTGTACTGGCTGTGGCAGTAATTACATGCGCCCCAGTGTCATGGCACATTTGGGGATCAGGCGGACGCGGTCTCAACGTCTTCAGGCTCGTCTCCAGGCTCTTTTTTATTCAGCGCGCCCGATGTGTTTGTATGCGTGATTACATAGTGCTTAGTCCATGAATAGCGATGCACTGATGGCACCCTGGTCAGCGTTGTCCAGAGAATTTGATCTCGTACATGCGATTGGGCCAAAGCCAAGTGCTTGACCGTCCGGGACGAATATGAATCACATATATATGTGTGCCAGTGAAGTAGAACATCATTGAAAACATGGGGGTCGAATTTCTGTGTAGCAGCAACAAACATGATGCAAGGCAGCCCAACACTGCCCTAGCCTATGCACGGCAGGACTGCCATGGTCCCTGTTGATGGCAGCTGGCATGCAGGAACAAAAACACAACACAAGATTGTGCACAACAATGGTTTGTATGCAGGAGTCTGCAGCATCATGCGCTGCCCCCAGCGTGCGGCAAGCTTGCATCTTGCAGAGACCTCCAGCGATCCAAATCCAGCCGCCCAGGCGTCCGCGTTCAAAGGCCTGGGGCAGCGATCAGTAGAATGATGCTGCGGTGGAGGTATTACTGCCCATGTATGTGGCCGCATGGCTGCAGCATGAATATGCATGCGACGCCCTGCAGGCTGTGAAGACCGTCGGGCCGTTGCGAGAATTCGAAGGGATTCGCGGTGATTTTGCGGGCAGCTGCGGCGATGGCGACTGCTGTCGCGACCCAGCTGCGTCCATTCGCATGCTTCGTACATGTACGTGCTGCGACGGTCCGCCTACCTGTGCGGTGTGTGCGTGGCCGTGTAGGTGCCGCGGGAGGGTTCCGACGTACCGTGGTTTATGACACCTCACGGCGGTACAGTACACAGCTGTATATGCATTGCCACGAACATTTTCGTCGCATGCATATGTGGCCGTTGCTCCTGAGAGGAATGCATATGCAGCATGAGCGTTCGAACGTCGCCACTGAGGCAGAAATACGCGGATGCGCACGGCAAGTTTCATTGTGCCGGCATTGTCCAGAAGACTCGCGCATGTTTGACGTCGGGCTGCGAGCTGGACCGCACACATTGATGCGACGTACAGCGCACCAAGCATGATCCATTCCGCCTGCGAGTGGCGTCAGTCCGTCTCGATCCAAGCTCCGTTGCAAATTGTAGTCTGCTGATTTGTTGCGCTGCTGTGGATCTGTGTGTTCACCTGAGCGGCCGGGACACCCACGCACAGCCCTTTCGAGGGCAGCCACAGTGTCGCTTCCACGGACCGCGTGGGAAGCGGCACAACCTCAAGAAGGCAAGTACAAACTTCTGGGCTGCAATTTTTGATGTGAATTCGTGTCGTCGATTGGCTTCTTGATGCCATCCAGCCAGGCGCATCATCGCCCGGCGCTGCTTCAAGCACACGCGTTGCTGCAAGAAGGCTTGGAGACCGCGGAGGTGTGAATGTCAGTTCCTTCTATGCTCCAGTAGTCTGTCGTTGACATGCAGACGAGGTGGTGTGAGCACCGAGGAGTTTTCTGTCTACACTCGCAGACCGGCCGACGGTCCCCACAATTCACTCAATCAATGCATCCGACAGTATGATGAATCTATTAGACATGAGGCTATGGTGTTCTTCGGCAATGTGCCGACACTGCGACTGTTGATTGCTCGCGGATCGTTTGCGTCGCACGTCGGCGGTTCCATCAACCGCGCGGACATGTCATTTGAGCTAAATCAGTTTTAAGATGTGTAATTCCTGCATACGAGGCCTACTTGGCACAGGCAGGCAGGTCCACCAACTCAGCGTTGCTGCAGCTCGAGGTGCATGCTTGCAGGACCATGGCCAACCTTGGGAAGGTTTTGACCGTCAGCACAATTCTCAAAGGTCACAGCAACTGTCGCCGATGCCCTGGGACCACGCGCGAGTCAGTGGTGACGGCAGAGCGGCCCATGATTCTGCAGTCCTGAAGCAGCACGCCAGGGCGCTGCATGACACAGGACAAGTGCCTGGGGGCCCACCCGATGACACATACGACGACGCAACGCTGGACTACTTTGATGACGCTGAACCGCCGGAGGCGTACGGGGGGGTCTATGCCATGCCCGAGGTGGCACCCGTCATGGAGCCTGTGGAAGACGAAGGTCTGACCATAGTCCACACAGCTGCAGAGCTCCAGCAGGCCATTATTGAAGGAGCCCGAGACATAGAGATCCGCAGCCACCTCGACCTGACGAGCCTCAACAGGACTGTCACGCAGGCGCCGTTTGCATTGCGGAATCCCATCTCAGACAAGCGCACACACCTGATGTACGTCAAGGCTCAGACCCGATCCATACGGGTCCGCCTCCATCCTTTCTCAAACCTTCAACGGCCCCCTCCCCATGCCCTTCCACCCCGCATGGTGTCTATGCATGCCTACCCCGGCATCTCACTCGCCACTTCACGGCCCCATTCCTCTCCGGTGCTGTGCACCTCAAGCATAGCCACACTCCACTTGACCGCAGATGGACGCACGGCAGCACCTCCGCATCACTCCTCTCCTGAACGTGTCACCTCTCCACATCGTGCAATCCAGCTGTGTATCTCTGTGGGCAAATCCCGCCCCAGTGGCCACATGTCTGATGCACATGCATGCCCCAACCGCGTCGTTCCCTTTGTATCCTCTTCGCATGCCATGTCCGCTGTACCCACCGTGTGGCAGCCATCGAAGTTCGAACGTTCCATCCACACCCACAAAGACACTGATTCACGGCCGCTATCGTGGCTGTGCAGGGAAACTGCCCTAACACGAGCGCGGCGGCGGACCTTGTGGCCACGGACCTCCTCACCCTGCCCCCCCCGCTGCCGTTCAAGCCTCTACAGTGTCTCATCGTCGCCGGAGACTCCGTTCTGCAGTTCCTCTCGGGGCAGCAGTGGCTCGACAACCTCTACCTCCGGGTGCAGCGCACTCGCGTCAACCCGGACTTCACGCTGTTTGAGCTCGGCTGGCAGGCCCCGCGATCCGAGAGCGACCGCGACGACGAGGTGCCTGCGGCGCAGGTGTACATGACAAACGTGACGGTGCAAGGGGAGCGCCGCGGCCAGAGCCAGGTGCTCGAGTCGCGGCGGGGGAGCCAGGTGCTCGCGGAAGGTGCGGTCTGTGCTGTGGGGGTCGGCGGGTGTGTGTCGTGAGGCCTCATGAGGACAGCGCGCAGCGGCCGTGATGTGTCAGCGGACCCCCCCCCCCCCCCCCCCCCCCCCCCGCGCACGGCCACGACGGCGTCATGATCATGCCGTGGCGATCCCGCACGACGATGCGCTGCGTCCGCACATCTGCTTCTGCGTGTCGAGCTTGTGCTGCGGTGAATGCCACAGCATCGTGTGGCTGGCTGCACACACGCAAGTTTGTGGTTACAAAAGACAGAGGCCGGGCATCGAGCCATTTCTTGCAATCCACTCGCAAATCCACTCAGTCATGGCATTAGGCAGCGCACGAGCGCGCACCACGGCCCTGCCGGTAATTCCAGTGAAGGATTGAAGCCCCGCACAGAGCACATAAGCATTCCCTTTGCACAAAGCCAAACTCAAGCGGCGCAGAGCATTCGTCACAAACACAGCACGGTTCACCACACCACACCGAGACGCAACCTCCGCCAGCCAATACAAGTGATTCATGGCAGGCCGTCCCAAGCGACCATGCGGCTCATGCGATAACGGCACAAAACTATACGCATCAGGGCCGTACAAACGATAAGCAGTGCGTTTCTGCACGTCCCGCGTCTCCGCAGCACCCCCGTCCTCTCGGGCCGCACGGCCGCAATAGGAATCAGCACAGGGGTTCACAACCGACACATCCCCTATGCACAAAGCGTCACCCGGTGGCATAAACATGATGTCCCCCAGTGTCTCCTGGGCCACCGCCCTGAACACCCGCTCCAGCGCCGTCGCCTGCGCGGCAGCGGCCTGCTCCCCAGGCCCCGCCGGATCCTGGCCACCCGGCGCCGCTGCCGCCGCCAGGGCCGCAGCCTGCGCTGCGTCTGGCGCGTGGCGCCCCGTCTGGGCGCTGTGTCCGGCATCGGCGTCGGCGGCCGGAGCAGTCGCAGGTGGCCGCGCCGCGTCCGCACGCGCGACCGGCGGCGGGGCTGCAGGCATAGTTGCAATGCATGTGTGCATGCATGATCGGTGCACCGGCATGCATGCCCGTGTGCATGGCCATATGCATGTATGCATCAAGTCTCCAGCAGACGAAGTCCGTGCCAGTCAACAGTGGCCATTGTGGATCGAATTTGTCTGGCCCGTTCGCCCCCTGTTACTGGCTTTCTGGATTTTTGTTGATGTCCCTGTTGACGGGGTCATGTACACATGCATGCATATGTCTGTGCATACTTACAGTCAGGCCTGACCAGGCCGTGCTGGGGCCCACCACCAGGCGGGGTCGCCACAGGCTGCGCCCCCATGCAAGTGTGTCTGCGGATTTTGATTTTGAATATAATTCCCGGTGGCCACTGCTGCATGAACAATGTGCCAGGTGCCCCAGCCGACGCTCACGGCAAACCACAGCGAATCACACCCTCCACACGTGTGCCATGGAGCTCGCGGTCTAGGCCTTGAGGTCGAGTCGTTGTAGGCCCGGGATGCCCCATTCACCTCGCGCCCCCGCCGTAGGTTCTCTGTTGGACTACCTCAGTACTAGTGTGTGCTTTTTTCACACCGCCACGCAAGCGCTTCTGGAATCTCCTGAATCACGTTTCGCTCCGTCCATTCCACATTGTCATGAACACCAGGGAACAAGAAGTGTTACTTTCCCGTGAAACTTTCATTCCCCGGCCCCCCAAATCGCTGAGGCCTCTGCGTGCCCTTCAGAGTGCATCTTCGCGGACCTCTACGGTGGCGCCCAACCCTTCCACGTCATGTTCGAGTCGTCCATACACTTCAGCCGCAGCATGCTCCAGAACGTCGCTGTCGCGGGCGGCGTCGTCGAGGTCGGCAGCGGAGGGATTGTCAAGTTCGACCGCACGACGTTCCGCGACGTCGTGGCCGAGGGCGACGTCTGGGTCACCGCCGACTCGGACGACGCATGGATCTTCCATCCAATCGGGCCTGCGGAAACGGTGTCTCTTGCGGGGGGCGCCGGCCGGAACGTCAAGCGCGAGCGGCTGCCGCCGGACGCTGCCACGGCTGGAGGCGGCGACTACGCGCCTGCCGAGATCTTCTACGTTGAGGACGATTTCTTGTATGATGAGGCATACGGCCAGTTCGATTACTCCGGTGCGTGCTCGGCAACTTATCTTCTTCCTGCGGCTGGCTCGTGAGCGGCTTGCGGTGTCATGCCTGTTGCCCTGTCGCCTTCGTCCTCGTCACACGCGCACAGTCAGCGAGCATCGACCGTCTGTCCATTCGTTGCCCGGCCAGGCCGCTGCACTCTCAGGCCTCGACCAGGTGACCGTGAGCTTCTGGTCCGTGAACAAGAGGTAAGGCAGATGTCAGCGTCCAGACCCCGTCCCGGGGAGCGGGATTGACGGCGCAGGCGCTGCTGTGCAGACACCGGCTCGTTCGTCCCCGCTTCGCCGGTCCTGTTCAGCAATGACTCCTGGTTTGTCCACATGAAGAGCGTGCTGCCGAAGCGGCCGCCGGAGGCCATCGTGGCACCGCCGACGGACCTCTGGATCCCCTCGCGGCGCGCCAACGTCTGGCCGAACTTCTCGCACGTGCGGTCCTCCGAGCAGGCAGCCGCGCGCCGCGCCGCCGGCGTCGGGGCCGGCGGCGGCGGCCACGCCGACCGCAACGTCCTCCTCGTGGTCGGCCTCTCCGTAGTCGTGCTGCTGGTGATCATGGCGGTGGCGGCGGCGGTGGGCCGCCGCGTTGGGCGGGCGCGCGGCGGCGGCGGCCGTGGCCTCAGGGGTGTCGCCTCGGACTCCGGGACCACAGACGGCCTCGGCGGCAACGTCGCGCTGATGCCCCGGCCGCCAACGCTCGTGCGCACCAGGCCATCCATGCTCTGCGTGCTGCGTGCTGTGCTATTTGCAGCGTTGACATCGCCACTGTGGGCATGTGTGGTTTCTCCCGTTTGTACCCACAAACTTTACACACTCGATGGCACCTGTTTGATGCTGGCGCAGCCATCACATAGCTGTGGCACTTTGAGTGGACAGAGGCCCTGGTACTTGAGGTTGGCATAGTCGCCCCTATCCCACAGCACCCAGCACCCAGCGCAGGTGTACACAGAGCCGGGCATCTGCGTCTCTGATCCCACAAATTCACCTGGAAATCGTGTTTCAATGTGTTCGGCTCAACACTTTACAGCACGTTCATCGCGCGTGGCCTGGCCCGTCAGCCCCATTCATTGTAGCACACAGCACGCACAGCACGTGCGACCCCCCGCAATGCCTGACCCACTCTCGCGCGAACCTGCAGGACACACTGCACGAGAGCTCCGAAAGCTCCGGGCACGACACGAGCTCTCCCCGCGCCGGCCGCCGCTTCCGCTTGGCGCTCGCCGGCATGCCATGGGGGCGGACACGCGGCCGCGGCGGCGCTGACGCCCGGCCTGTGCCGGCAACACACGCCGAGTCCACGTACACAACGACCGATGTAAGCGAGACACAGACCGTTGGCGACTCCCAGACCCTCTTTCTGCCAATGCCGCGCCGCCCCGGCCTCCTGGACATCTCAACGCAGCACATGTGGGAGTTTTCATGGGCCAGGCAGAGCACGCACAGCATGCATGCCGTGCAGCACGCGGACACAGAGGGCGCCCCGGCAGGCTCCCCCGGCGCATTTACGGACCAGTTTGGGTCGCGGCAGCGAGGCCCCGCGTCGGCGCCGGCCACGACGCAATTTCCGCTGCAGCACTGGACGTCGAGCGAGGAGGGGGGCGGGGGAGCGCCGCGGGCGCGCGTGGGGGCGGGAGCGGGGCATGGGGACACATCGACCTGGATGTACGTTCCGGAGTATTCTACGGTGACGTCAGCTGGCATGGCCACGCGTGACGGCGCCGCTGCGGCGCTGCTGCCCGCCGTGCCGGAGCCGGCCCCAGTGCCCGTGGACAGCAACGCAGCCTCCGCCCCGCTGCCGCCTCGCACCGGCGCGCCCGGCGGCGCCGTCAGCCCGCCGCCGTGGGCCCCCTGTGACCGCACGATCACAACGTTCCAACGGCGCGACGCCCGTGCCGCAGACCCCCTCCCCCGCGTCGCGATGCAGCTCCATGTCGCGGATGCGGGCGGCCCGGCCGGCCTGCACAGCACGCCCAGCGTGCACGTCTCGCTGACGGAGTCCGCGGTTGAAGGCGTCCCCAACCCCTTCCCGGAAGACGGAATGCAAGATACGAGCGACCCACTACCGAGCACAAGCTCTACGGTCACTAGCGCACGGAGCGCCCCGGCAACCGTTCTGGGCACAGGCCGTGCTTCGCACGATATGCCCGAGTCCGCGTCGGGGGTGACGCTGCGCGCGCGGGCGGATTCTCTGCAGACGATCGCAGCCGTGTTCCCGCACCTGGAGCCTGTGCCTGCTGTTGCGGTGGATGCCGCGGCACAGGAACCGGCCGATGAGGTTGCCATGAAGGGACTCACGGAAGCACCGGAGGAGCTGACTGATAGCTTGATTCGGCTTGATGAGATGGGGGAAGCGCAGAGCACGGCCAAGCAGAATGCCAATGGAGCACAGCAGAGTGCGGACGCCATGGTGGAGATGGCGCTGCGGGATACGCCGATGGCGACGCCCGGCAGCCGCGGCGGTGCCGCTCTGCCGTGGCTGCGGCAGCGCCTGGGGCGCCGCGGCGGCGGCCTGCCGGCGGGCGGCACAGCCGCCGCGGCGGCGGCCGCCGCCGCCGCCGCTACTGGCAGCAGCGTGCGCGCGGCATTCCCGAGCTGGCAGGAGCTGCAGCTGCAGCGGCGGTCGGAGGAACGGGCGATCCACCGTGAGCTGCAGCGCATCGAGCGCCTGCTCAACTCGATCGGCGAGGGAGCAGTCTTGTTTGAGCGCTTCCGCGTTCTCGGTCGGAAGGATCGACGCCGCGGCGGTGCGTTCTCGTGCCCCTTCCATCACTCTGACTTTTCCCAAACATCTTTTTCGCCTTGCATGGGGGACCCCACCAGACCAGGACAGCCGCACACACTGTTGCATCCCTGTTTGATGCGGCGATGTCATCACCCTCGGAAGTAACGCGGGCATGCCACAGACCCTGGTGGTGCACACCTGCTTGTTATGTGTGATGCCAATCTCTGATCATCCTGAAGCAGTGGGGTGGAGCGCCTGTCCAACCAGCCTCCCTCCGCTCGGTTGGGGAAGGAACACACTTTTCAGTGGACCAGCAGGCACAAACCAGCTGCCCCAGAGCTATTATAACCCGGCCGCGCAACGATGCTGGTACACCTTTGTGCCTGAGACCACGCCTGCACAAGCATGACCCACATGCATGTGCAGGCCAGGCCATCATCCAGTTCGCGACGCTCATCGAGGACGGCTCGGCGTGCGCGATGAAGTTCTTCGTCGACCGCTGCGCCTTTCACACTGAGGTTGCGCTCTACGCTGCCTGCGGCCACGCCTCGTCGCCCCCGGCCCAGCAGGGGGCCGGCGCCGCCACCGCCACCCCCCGCGACGCCGACACCGGGAAGTTCCTACCGCGAGTCGAGGCCATCGTGCTGCCGTCGGACCCAGAGGTGGAAGGCATGGCGGCGGTGGCAGGGCCGCAGTCCTCAGCCAAGTACGGTCAGCGCCTGCCGCCATGCATTGTGATGGAGAAGGGGGAGAGCCTGCATGACTGGAGCGAGCGCGGGCAGCCCGATTTCTTCATGGCACTCTCGGTGCGCACCCCGCACCCGCAACTGCATCATCCACGAATGCCAATACACATCACAACATGTCTGCCTGGCGCGCTGCGTCCGCTGTGGTTGCTTCATGCGGTGGCTTCCTGCGGCACGTCCGTCAGTCTCTCGTCGGGGTCGTTGTGAGGGTAGGCATGCATCAGTGCGTTGCGTCAGTTTTCAAAGGATACGTGGTGCGCGCGCAGGTGCTCTCGAATGTCGCCTCGCGGCTCGCAGACATGCATGACGCCGGCTACGTGCACCGCGACCTCAAGCCCTCCAACGTGATGTGGCTCCCCCGCGAGAACCGCTGGACGGTGATCGACTTTGGCTGCGCGGCGCGCGTCGGCGAGACCGCACCGCTGAGCTTCACACTCACCTACGCGGCGCCGGAGGTGCTCGAGGCGTACGAGGCCGTCGGTGCGCGGCGCGGCGCGGCTCTGGTCGAGGTCGCGTGCTCCGCCGACATGTGGGCGCTCGGTGTGATGGCGTTTGAGCTGCTCACCGGGCGCCCCGCGTTCAAACTCCTCACCGACGGACGGCAACACGTGCGCGCGTTTACCTTTACCCCCCCCTCTTATTAACTTATGTCGGCGCATTGCATGGCACCCTGCGCAGGGAGTGGCGCATGAAAGGCGGCGGCCTGCGGGGGCTGCGTGGTGGGTATGTAGTGGCTGACACCAGGCGGCTGTGGTGCAGGTGGTGTCCCAGCTGCTCGGCGACCGCCTGCTGCCGTGGGAAGGCCAGATGTCAGACGCGGTGCGGGACTGCCTCGGTGGCTTCAAGGGGCCCATCCTGCGCCTGCTGCACCGCGACCCTCGGCAGCGCGACACCGCGTCGCAGTTCTACGCGGCATGCCGCCACGTCACCTCCGCGACCCGCTGAGCGACAGGCATCCATGCTGTGTGCTGTGTGCTCGGGTGGAGTGTCAGCTGCGTACTATGCAAAAACAAGGTAGAGTCTGGGAGAGGGCGGCAGGAGCAGCGCCGGGCCCCACTGGCGGGGACCGCTGGCAGGTAGAATATGAGAGGTAGAGAGTAGGAGGTGCCGCGGGTGCGGACGGCCCTCTGGCAGACGCCGCGTGGCCGAGTCTGGGGGGCACCGGCGTGACTGTCAGAGGGCCTGGGGCTGCCCTGCTGCTACGTGGGGGCCCGTTCGTATATTTGGGGACGCTTCCGCTGAAGTTTGGGTGGGGGGCTTGGCGTGAACGGCTGCCTGTGAATTTGGGCGCCGCGCCCTGTTCTGGGTTGCCAGGGCTCGGCACACTGGAGCCAGCTCAGGAATTTGGTTCCCCTGGGGCCAACCGGGTGCTTTGCCTACCGCGGCGCCCATGCATGGCGTGCTCCCAGTGATAATGCAGAGAGTTCCCCTGTTGTCGAGGTGCTCAGGCGGGGAGTGGCGCAGGCCCGGTTCAAGGGCGCTCCCGACAGTGTGGGACGCACACGCGCGTGGGCCCCGATGCATGGGCTGGCCAGATACGCACCCACATGCGCAAGCTGGTGTCAGGGTGTGTGTGCTGAGGTGCTGTGTGCTGATGTGGGGAGCAGGTGCGGCGTGCTGTAGACTACTGTGAGATGGGGACGCCGTGTGGGGGACGCGGAGTATGAAGATGTGCTATGTGTGCTGTGTGTGCTGAGTCCCGCCACCGCACCGTGCGGGCTGGGGCTATGGAGAATGCATGGAGGAATTGAATGAGAGATGGTTTATGAGATTGGATGGTGCCGTGGCGCGCGTGCGAATCTCTGCCTTGGCCGCTCTACGCCGGGCCGGAACGCCGCGCCGGGCAAGATGTGATTCGGACTTGAGATCTGACCTGCGAACTGTAACGCGTGTTGACGCGGTGCAGCTCTCAACTGCAGCCGCAGCCCTCTCGCCACTGCACACGTTGCGACGGCATGCAGGCGCGTGTGTCACGACCCTTCGCTTTGCAACAAAAAAAACACCATGCGGCAGGTGCAGCACCATGCGGGCGTGCCCGGTGAGCTTACAATGGAGAGGAAGGTTTTAAATTTGTCGTGTTGTAAAGGTGTGCTGGACAGAATTTTATGCAGTACGCTGTAGGTGGGGAGTACTTCATGCAGCGTGTGAATGTGCGACACATGTGGCAGATGCCGGAGGCAGGTACGTGTGGGTCATACATCGCGTTGGCTCGTCGCCGCCGTCAGATGTTGCCAGCCGGGCGCCCAGGTGTGGCTGAGGTGCGGTGCGCAGGCAGTGGCGGGCGGTGTGGCATCGAGTGCACGCAACTGCCTGTGTGGGTGGCCAAAAAACAGATAAATTATATTGATTTACGCGTGTGGCGCTGCAGCGACGGCGGCGGAGTGGGCATTGTGGTTGCCGCCCCACGACGGCTGTTCAGTGCATCCAACAGCAATGGTCCCCATTGTGTTGCAGCCTGTGCTAGTGTAGCCTGTGCTAGTGCTCTCTGCCATACAACAGCCCCGAGAGCCTACGTACTTCTGTGTGATTGCGTACTTCTCTGTCATCTTGTCAAGGTAAATCTGAATTTACTGAGCCGTATCCTATTGGACATTGACAACTCTGAGTTAACGGGACCACGTATGCCGAAGGGGTGAACCACCTGGGAACCCCCCTCAGATGACCGTACGCAACTCACAGGGCCTCCTCCTGTGCTAAGCGAGGTGGTCATTCAGCACGGTCGTTTCGATTCCCCCAAGTGCACGCAGAGTCTTGTAATTCTCTGCCATTGTGTCGCAACGGCTTCTGTGCAAGCCATCATGGACGCCTCCTGTATGGAACCCATCCTCCTGCAAGTGCATGGCCGAAGCCTCGTGAAAGGAAGGCTGGCAGGGCGAGGGCTGTGTCGTCTGTGGGTCTGCCATGCAGACTCAGGAAGGGCGGACCGCCTGAGGCTCAGTCTAAGCACCCCAGTCAGGCCGTACGATACTGTACACTGTCCAGCTGCGACATGGCTGATGACGCTGGCAGCTGTTTGGTGATATGTGCACCGTAGAATGGATCCCTGGCATGTACTGAGGATCCATGGTGTACCGTAATGTGACTGTCACATCGTGAACCCCTCCTGGAAGCAGACGATGGTACTGCCGACAGGCCTGGCAGCAGCCGGAGCTGTCAATGTCCCTGTGAATGTGGCTCTGGATCATGTGTGCGTAATGCAAATTGTATGGTACAAGATTGATGACGGTGAGTTGGGCCGCTTGCAGGAAGAGGCGACTGAGAAAGACTAGGCTGCCCGACAGCAATTGCTTTAGCAGTGACGTATCTGCAGAGATCTCTAGAGAGGCATTGATGAGGAATGTGAGCACTTGCACAAAGGTCAACGCTCTCAGGAAACCAGCTGTGTGGTGTGGCAGCGGCACAGGAGCTGATTGGAGAGGGTCTGTATCATTGGAGACCACACTTGGACCCCTCCATTGCAACTCGAGCACGTTACGGTCCGGAACATGATGAAGAATGGTTCCATATCGATCTGTATGACAAAGTTGTGAAGCGAAGTGCCGCAACCATGTCCTGGTCGGACGTGGAATCAAGTCCACAGTGAAGGAGCAGGGGCTTAAGAGCTCTTTGTCACGGCGAAGGTAGCATTCGTGTGAAATACAGTCAGGCTTTGTAAAAGCCGTTTCTAGAACATGTGCATGGTAGCAACCGCCAACAGGTGTATGTTGGTGTTGATGCGGATGCGATTCGGTTTCAGTGTTTGTTTTCTTCCGTTCACTCTTTTGTAATATCCAACAGGTGTCGCTGTGGTTGAAAGCTTGCAGGTGGCCACTGGACAATGCATTGCTGCCGCATCACGCACAGACTTTGTGTCACAGGCGCGATTGTCGATTTGATGAATGTTTGTCGAACACCCCACTGCAGCTGCCCAGACTGCGTTGACGGCGCCACGGGACTGCCTCAACAGCCATGTCGCACAATTCCGGCATGCCTGGCACTGCGTGCCAGATCGGTTCATGCCGACATGGTACACCACAAGAGCCCGATCAGCCGTACAGCTGTCCAGAGCAATGAGCATCATACTCTCGGTTGTTCCAGGCAAGACATTGGTTCTTCAGTGTTCGGCACTGGCCTCGAGCACCTGACGTCCATGACATGGCTGCACCTCTTTAGCACCGCGGTCCACTATAGCGAGCAGTGGTAGAGGCAGACATACGTTTCTGGACGGGGTTTTGGCTGCCCGAGTAGATTATAGAAGCTCACTTCACTGTCTCCAAGCAGCAGTACTGTGCCCCTAGGCCTGTGATTCAACTATAGAGCAAGCGTCAACGTTCCGGTTGCCGAAAACCCATACCGGTACAGCGACGCAGGGATGCTATCAAAGACAGGAATGAAGGCGAGAGACGGTGCAGGTGGCCGGAGAAGCATCTGGTTAGCTCCGCTGTCCACAAACCCGCCATGGCACCGAGTTGACGTCCCTGCTGCTCGCCAAGCAACCGCCAGAGCCGTCCAAGTGAAAACAAGCGACTCCACCACTGCTACAAAATCTGACCCTCAGCCTTCGCTACAATTCGTCGATAGGGAGGCTCTGGAAGTTGAGCCCCCACAGGTTCGAGTCTGTCGAACGCGTCCTGTGCCTGTGGTGACGGGGAGGCATTATGTCCACAGAGATCCCGAACGTGTTTGTGGCCTTATGCTGATGTGATACGAAACTTGATACACGTCTCGCGTAAAAGTAACTATCGTTCCTCGAATTTTGTAACCCTCCTACGTACTGTCCGCTTGTGGAATATCGACGCAGCCTAGGGAATCCTAGTAGGGATGTGCGTGAACCTGGGACCAATCTGCTCGAGCGTTCTCGGTCGCCGTGTCAGACAGTGGGTTCGCGGCAGGCGTCCAGAAGCCCCAAATCTGGATATCGAGAGGAACAAATTCACTCTGTGTGGACTGGTTCTCTGCCTCGAGGTAGATCTACATGTGCCAGGCATCCACAGGCCGCAAAGCATCTGGTTCACCTGAATTGGCTAAGCTGAGCTCAGGCATTACTTCAGATAAAGTATCTATATATTCTATTAGCATTTGGCGCAAGCTTCCAAGCATCCAATACAAACATATAAAAAAAACTATTCAAAACTATACAGCATTGCAGTGGTGAACCAAAAACCAAGCCACTGGCTGGCTGCATCTTGTTGCGTCAAAACGCTCATGGCACAAGCCTGATTCTATCCTCGCAGCTACGATGCGTCATGTTTGCGTCATGGTGGGCTCCATGTTATTGCCTTAAATTGATGTCAAAAGACATGTACATGTTGGCGTGGCATGCTGCAGCCAGTGCTGCAGCATGCATTGGGCACACACAAGCCGCAACGACTTATCTCCGCTAATGCCTGCCTCCCTAGGGCCTGTCTTCGCCCTTGTGACTCAAGCCGGGACTGCAAAAAATACTGTTGATCACCCGCCAGCACATCTCGAACACATTTCCATGTTATCCTATCGCTGCGCACGATCTCCTAGCACGCAGCACAGCACCCTCCACACCTGCCTCCTCCCATCCGCTACCCGATCATGTGCAACAGCCCGCTTCACGGTGCAGGTCCAACCCGCCGCTGAGGCCCTCACCCCAGCCCCCAGCGGCCGCCGCCCGACCTTCCACCGACTCGGGCAGCGGCTCTTCACCGCTGGCGCGTTGGCCCGCACGCACGCCCTCACCGCCGGCGCGCTGCAGTTCTACGCCCTGCCATGCACGCTGTGGCTGTGGTGGCGCGCCGCCCACGGCGAGAGCATCACGCCGTCTGCCGCCGAGCTCGCCGCGGTGATCGCGCTGAGCTACGTGAAGGACATCACGGCCATGCCGCTTGCGCTGCGGCACCGCCGCGGCGCGGAGCGCGAAGCGATGCTGATCGCGGCCTTTGTCGACGCGGCCGTGTGGTCGTTCACGCTGTACCTCTGCGCACCGCTGCTCACCGCGGCGACCGGGATCGCTGCCCCGGCGCTCCCGGACGGTGCGCGCGCCGCGATCTTCGGCGCGCTCGCACTCGGCGGGGTCGTCTCGGCGCTCCGCCCGCTGCTCACCGCGACCGCGCTCGTCGCCTCGACGCGCCGCGCCGGCGGCGCAGCCGCGGCCGCGGCCGCGCCGCGGCCGCGGGCCGACGAGCCCGCGGCGCGGCCGCTGCTCGACGGCGACGCCGCGACAGCCACGCTGTACGCGGTCGTGCAGGTGATACCTGGCTGGAGCGTCATCGCCGGCTGCGGCACGGTACTCTTCGGCGGGCCAGAGATGCGCGACTGGATGGTCGCGACAATGCCGACCGGCTACGGCCTCTTATACGGCACCGCCTTTTGCGGGGCCGCCGCCGGCAGCCTCGGCGTCTTCTCGGCGACGCTGTACAGCCGCCGCGTCATCTCTGCAGCGCAGCTGAGCGCGCTCAACGCTGCCCAGATCTCGGTGTACCTCGGCTTCCTGGTGTCCGTGTACAATGCCGACCCGGCGACGTACGGCGAAGTCCTACGGGTGACGCAGCTGCACCCATTCTGGCTCTTCAACGAAGCCCCCTGGCTGTAGCTTCTTGCATGCTGCAACACAGGTAGCATGCGGTGGGGCAATAGGGATTGTCTGAGGGAAGTTTCGTGCATGGGATCGAAATCAAGCAAATAGGGGAGGGGTAGAAGAAGTGATGTCCAGTTGATGTTTGTGCCCAGCCCAGCGGCCGGCTGTTGTAGTCCTACCCGTGTTCAGACATACTTGGTGTTGATGGCACGGTTGAGGTGAGTGTGCGCGTAAGCATGCCCGTGGCGATGTGGCCGCTTCCACACACACACACACGACCGAGGCCCGCAGCGTGTCGCTGAGCAGATCAGGGCGCAGTCAAGCGGGGTTGAGCCACACGTTTCGCTGCTGCGAGACACCAATCCCCAGGCATGCAGCACCGTAGACGGCGCGATCGGGCTGCAGTGCCCACAGCAGCAGCAGGCTCGCAGCACTGCGGCATGCCGCAGAGGAACTGTTTGTGCGAACGCTCAGTGTCCAGTACATGACTCGCGTTTTCCGGAGTTGCCAGTGTATCAAATGTGGCTATGTAATCATGCCCATGTGATTACATGCATAAACAAATGAGCCTGCTAGCTTGAGAGAAACTAGGCCAGTTGGGTGCACAGCTGAGAATCTGCTCAAACACGTACTGCAAGCAACATCAAGCAGGGCCTGACTGCGCTGCGGCCGTGTGGAGGATGGGTTTTGCACCACCTGCCGCATACTTTTCCAAGATGATGGCTTGTGCTGAGCGCCGTGTAGTAGGGACTCAGACGGAGGAACAGGTAACATCGTAGGCACCGCACAATACCACATCGCAACTCAATACCACCAACATTGCCCCCAACCCCACATCAGCCTCAAGCCATCACAGCCACTCCAGCGCAGCCTAACAACAGCTTGACCAAGCTGACCAATGTGCGCCCTCCACAAGCACAGACACACGCACCCACACACACAAACCAACTCCCTGAAGCGCCACACGGACGCGCCCAACATCCGCATCCGCCATCGAGTCGATGCAAACATTCGCCCGATGACCTCCGCTGGGCGCCAAAATGCTGCACGGGGCCCCAGCTCCTCACCATTTGCACAGGCGTTATGCCCCAGCCTGATCTTTCACCTCTGAGCACAGCTTATTCAATGTCTGCCTATCGTGCATATACTGGGCTATCTGTGCTTTCAGTGGCATGATTCAGCACGCAGCCCCTTCTTACCGCAGCCTAAGAGTACAGAGCTAGGCCACATTTCACTTGAGAGAGTGCCACATCTCACGAAGTGAAATGCAGTTGTGGCGTGAGTGGACGCCTCCTCCATGTTGCATTTTCCTGGATTTTACACATTGTGCAGCCTCTTCGTGCGGACTTGTGTCCAAAATTACCATGCCGGAGGAGCGGAGGCCACACCGTAACCGCTCTCGAACATCAGCGCAAGCCACCTCGAACACATCACATAATGCAGCAACTTGATACATCAAAGGATATGCCTGCCTGTGCGGGAAAAAGTAACGGATGATCAGTGCTGCAACCCTCTCTGCTGTGCAGACTTGTGCTTCCTCAGACACCCAGGCTTAAATCGACCTTTGCCAACTGAGGCCACTAATGGTATTTACACGATGTGCAACAGATTGAGACACGCTCGAAGGTGCAGCGTGCACTCAGTGAACTGATGGTGGACAATGAAAGCTGCACCCAGAGTACCTGGTCAAGTCCAGGTGTAACGTTCCCAGGAGGCATCGTTTTTCATGCTAAATCTTTCTGAAAATGTTTGACCTTGCCCGCGCAGACGAGGCGCGGGCTTCACGATGTTGCTGAACATGAAGGGCGGGTAGATCAACCCCGAGCTTGGCCATGTAGAAGAGCCATTTGTGAAGCACCTGGAGAGGCGATCCGTGCTTCGACACGGCTTAACAAGGTGCAGGGAATGGATGCAGCAATGAGTCCTGCGAATCTTGCAGCGCTATGTCGACTTCCGAACGACAACACGCACAACACATGCCAGGAACCGGCAGACAAACTCCGTACATTGCGACTCATCTTACAGTTGACGTTGATATCACCTCTCCGAATATCACTTCCTGCCACACATCAGAAGCACCTGTGGGTGTGCACTGTACAAAAGACAGCCGCTACAGTTCTCAAAAATACCTACGCCGTCACGGCACACAGCCCAGGATTACCCGAGCCGCGGTCCGCGCTGCCCTGGAGCGTCCATCACATCCCTGATACAGACCTTTCTGCTCAGGCAGACCCGAGCGGCTGAATGCAGTCGAAGCTGGTTGCCCGCAGGGCCCACTCGCCAAGACGGACATTTATGCCCACCAAGGAGCGAGGTCCGTGCGGAAGTCCGTCTCTGTCCAGGTGGTGAGGGTGACAACATCATCGTTGACATCGACGTGAGCGAGCGCGAGGGAGAGGGGAGCAGGGCCACGGATGACCTTGCCCTGAGTGTTGTACTGGGAGCCGTGGCAAGGGCATTTGAACTTGTTCTCAGCAGGGACCCATGGAACGACGCAGCCGAGGTGGGTGCAGATGGCGTTCAGGCCAAAGGTCTCGATCTGGCTCTCAGGTGTGACAATCAGGTATGTGGGGTCACCCTGCACATGGCGGAACAATCAACATCCAGCCATTGAGCAGCCTGAACAGGAGGGTAGGATATTGGGAGGATGGTGGAACAGAGACCAAGGCAGGCCCCGACAACAACAACAGCATCCCCCAATAAAGCCATGCCAGTGTGACCAGAGAGTGAGAATGTCATCTGTGTGCAGCAACTGCCTTGCCCAGGATGCCATGAATCACTGTGATGCGCAGCATACACCGGTAAACTGCAAGAACAGGGGCTGAGAACTGGGTTGCAATGACCACTCATGCTGACACATGACTACGTCAGACGACAAGAGCAGGTGATGGCCTGACATTGTATCAAGGACAAGCATGACATCATGCTGGCATGCAGCAGTGTTGGGTCGCGGTGCAGCATTTCCAGGGCTGAAACCCAGAAAGTATACCTGAATGTTTGGAATTGTTCCAAATGATCGGGCTCAACACAGGCATGCAGGTATGGTGCAACATCTGTGACGTCCACCTTGGCATGACAAGACTACGAGGCGACAACAACTTGGCTTCACATCTACGTTCAGCGGTCGGAATACCTCTAATGGAAAGTGCCGATTCCAATTTTGACAGCAAAGAGCAGAAACAGCGCAGACACCATCACAGTGCTCATGCTGACATATCCACTACGAGTGGTCCTGCTCAGTGCAACTATTAAAGCAACGCGACTGCAGCACAACCCAGCCTGAGCCAAGAAGATAAAGATTGGTCTTCCTCTTCTTCTTGGATGAGGCTGGGTCACTTCGTTAGGGGTGGCTGAGACTGTAATCACAGTGTAGAACAAATAGATGTTGCAAGGGCTTGGCATTCACACAGCACTGTCGGGAAGCAAAGGCTGACCCACCCAAGTGCGAAAAACTATAAAGCCTGATACCTGAGCAAGAGACAACATTGGCATACCTTCAGGCCCTGGCACAGGGAGTAGTCACCAACGGGGTGAGTCTTCAGGTAGGAGGTGGCCTTGATGGTGTTGCCAGCCTGATCCTTAGCAGCCAGGCCACCGCCACCGCCACCCGCGCTGCACATTGTAGAATGATTATTCGTCCAGTGACAGATTCGTGTGGATGTTGCAGTGTGATGCGTCGTATAGCAGCCTTACCAAGTCCGAGGTGCGCAACATCAACATCATCGTCAACACCAACGCTTCGAGATAGTACAATTTGATATGGCTAGAGCTGTTGCTCACATCGTTCGGAACAGACTGTGCGATCGAGGCAGCAAGCCGGCCGTGCTACATCCGCAGCTGTATGCTGCTAGCGCGAGTACTGCCGCGACCTCACCCTGTGATAGATAATCAAGCATGTGTTGCTCATGCAAGGATACATGCAGAGGCGTGACGATTTCCAGCAAGCGCAAACGTGTACGGTGGAAATCTCGTATGTTCACGTGGCAGCGGAGGGTTGACGAAAACACGACTATGCCTTGACATGAATCCCGTTGGAAGATATTGAATTAGCAAGTACTATGATGAAGATCGGTTGTAGCAAGGTGTGCATCTTCCCGCACCTGGGGGGAACGAAGAAGGCCAGGAAAGGGCCAGCGAGGCCAGCCACAGGCAGAGCGGTGGCGCCGAGGAGAAGCCCGTTCATGATATTTCTCTTATTCATGTCAGGAACTGGGTTCGCTGCAGCTGCCCTGGCGACAACTGCGCGGGATCGCACAGGGGCGGGCTTTGCGGAGCGGAGTGTGCAGGACATTTTGGCAGTGGGTGTGACAAGGTGACCAAACTTTGGTGAGGGAAACTATTTCTAAGCATGCGGCGATGTCCTGTGTGCAATATATCCGAGCACATCGGCGTCCATGTTTTCCTCATGCAGTGCCCGGTGTCAGGTGCACAGCCAACCATGCATTCGCCCCGATATTCCGAGGCCTCAAGCGATATAGCGCGGGAGTGTGGCCGCTGGCCCCAGAATTGCCGTCTCGCGAACCGCCCCTGCTCCTAGGATATCGTCCCACGCCCGACGCCTGAGGCCACGCCCCTTTTCC
Organism: Ulva prolifera; assembly: GCA_023078555.1. NCBI lineage: Eukaryota > Viridiplantae > Chlorophyta > Ulvophyceae > Ulvales > Ulvaceae > Ulva > Ulva prolifera. The sequence goes on along the minus strand of CM041200.1, from coordinate 8,714,258 downwards.
AGACTTTCCTCTTAACATTCTCAAAACGATTTCGCCTAGACACACTGTCAGGGGAAGAGCAAGGCGGCCTGAGCTGCACTGGGGACCTTTGTTAACAGGATAATTATCCTAGCGATTCCCATTGTATGTCAGCTATCCGGGCCCAAGTCCGAGTCAGCGGCGGCTGTCCCCCGGCGACAGTAAGCGTCCATGCGGGCGCTCACCCCATCCCCGGGCCTCGATGTGGTCAGCCTCTGGCTTAAGAATTGCGTGAGCGCTGCACACAGTTGCCACCCGAAGCCACTATAATAATAATTATAGTTAATTTGTTAGCAGCACAAGCGCAATACATGTCTGCAATGAATGCGCAGACAGATCAGCAGAAGCAATGAAAAGCGAAGCCTGTCGAGACCAGCCATCAACACTGGTCGGGGAAGAAGTTGAACGGCTGCTTGGTGAAGCACCAATGTTATAGACCGCAGTGGTAGTCCCGACATATTGGGACAGTGGCCAGAGGGCACACCGTACTGTGGTGTTGCCTCATGAACATGTATTGAACAACGTTACTGTTGATAAGGAATAGGTCTGTTATGTTCGATGGACAGAGCTACTTCAGTAAATGAGGTACACCATTGCGATCCTCTTCAGCCAAGCCATCGGCCGTTGAGAGCCAAACGCCAACCACTGGGCAGCAGCACTGGACGTCATGTAGCCGTACAAGGCTCCATATGTACCCACAGACACATAAGAGCTTTCCGATGGGAGACGTGTGTGCCGTGGATCCGGAGACGGTCAAACATATGGTCTCCAGAGCTCGAGGGGCGGAGACCTAGATCTCCAGCTACAATAGCGGCACACAGGCCTGTTGTATGCGATGGGCGGCACACAGGCCCATCGCATACAACAGGCCTGTCCAGGAGGGAGGGCACCAGGTCAGTCCTGCAGCTGTGTGATTTCTGAGCACCTTGGGAAGAACCAGTGCAGCAGAAATTCCACCAAACCATCGTTACCTTGAACTGGTGCCGGGGAAAGGCAGCGGCGCTCGTCTGTGTGGGCTGCCAGATACGGCAACGAGGTGCCCCTGGTCCGTATACATCAGAGCTGCAGGTGGCCTCCTTCATTCTGAATATCATAATCTGCTAGCACAGAAGACCATAGCTCAGTCAGCGGGCCAGTACAGCTCTCACTGTGCTCTCTGGCTTTTCAACATGAGCCAGGCGACACGACATCACCGACAGGTGTTGTTACAGATCGAGTGGCCACGAAAGGCGACAACACATGGCGACTACATTGACGGTGGTGGTCAGCACGGCGGCCGCATTCTCATACAGCCAAACCACCTCTGTAAATCCCAGGGTCGCGCAGCCGGTTGCTGATCTCGCTGGCGCTGCCATAATTGCTGCCAACAATACCTGGGGAAAAATATGAAGCACTCAGTCCGCGGCCATCAAGGCCGCGTGTCACGATCGCGTTGCTGACGCCAAAACATAGCCTGGGTGCACTGCCACACGGCCCTGGCCTGTGGATCCCTGCAGCATCCACAGCTGCGAGGTACGACCCTAGCGCGCACGGCTACAAAACTGCAGCAACATCACGCACGGGGTTCCACCAAGACACCTGAGAAAGCATGCGCCTTAAAACACGATGGCCATGGTACACCTCAGCCACCAGTGCCTGAGTGCTGACGCCCGGCAATACTGCACGCACACGCATAAGGCACGTAAACGGCACGGCCTGGACGGCAATGCCTGAGCTATCGGCGCCACTCGAAGCTACGGCCTCAGCCTTTCGCGCGCTTTGCATCTGGGCCTGCGCCACCACCCGTCGCTGTGCCCGTTCCGGGTGCCGCCATATCTCCTGCAGGGCGCTTGTTGCCGTTTACTGGGGGGCCTGCTGAGTCCGCAGCTGCGGCAGCCGATGGCGGCGGTGCCGCCGCGGCGGCGGCCGCGGGGGCGGCAGAGGCCGCGCCTGCGCCGGCCGTGGGCCCGGAGGAGGCAAGCGCGGGCAGGGATGGGCGGGGAGCCGCGTCGAGAGGCGGGAGCGAGCCGGGCGGTCTTTGTGCGGGTGCCGCCGAGGCGGCACCGTTAGTCACAGCATGCGCCTGCTGTGCGCTGGAAGGGCCGCTGTGGGGGACGACCGCTTGCGGATGCTGCCGCGTGGCATGCGCCACCGGCTGCCTGCAGCAGCGCCGAATCTGTCACCATTGTCTAGCGTCGGGGCACCTGCTGGTGTTGCGACCCCGGGCCTGCCTCTGGCACCAGCGCTCGCACAACGCACGCCACACACACCGGTACCAGCGGGCAAAGCAACAGCTGCAGCGTCCGCGGCGGCCAGAAGTGAGTCAGCCTCTGTGTCTCGATGACGCAACAAGAATGCGACACACCAGGTGCATGCACACGCTGCGGAGTGGCCATGCACAGCATGGCGCGACGGCAGCAGCTCACAGCCACCCCACACATTCACAAACACATGCATGACGAAGCCGATTCAGACGACCGCTCGCTGCATGGATTCCAGTATTCGGTTGCGGTCACGAGTGTTCATCAGCGGTGGCCATGCGTTGTGGCCTACTGTGCAGGAGAAGGACGAGAGGGAGGATGTCCGCACTTGTTCGGCTGGCCCTGCCGCATCTGCACAGCCTCCTGCCGGATCTTCGCGCTCTGCAGGCGGTGGCGCTCCATCATCTTCGCCAGGTCAAAGTCATCGTCCGACTCGGCCTCGCGGATCCCCGGCACGAGCGCGGCGACCTTGGAGAAGAGCGCGTCCTGTACCGCAATCACCACTACGCCTGAATCCATGTGCGAGGCCTGGTGGGTGGGGGGGCGGCGCCGGAAGCAAAAGGTCTGCCATTCTGACAGTGCCCTCGGAACTGTTACATGCACTCCATGCAACGACAATTGCGCTGCAAGTGCTCTATGGAGGTGTCTACGGCCGAGACGTGCTGCAGCCACTTGCTGGAACGCATGCACACTGCGGGTGAGTGGCGCTGCTGCTCTGTGTGGCGCACACGCGACAGAATGACAGAACATGATAGAAGCCGTGTCACTGAAGGCACTGCTGTTGAACAATTTGCACAGAGGGCGCTGCGAGGGAGATCGCTGCATGAGCCGCAATGTCCCAAGCAGGCGCAAGCAGAAGTCATCAGCAAGTGCTCTATGACGGTGTCTGCTCACTGAACATGGCACTGGCTGAACACCACAGGCCGAATTCCAACACCCACTGCGCCGCATTGCGAATCGGACGGCGGTGCAGCACATTCTCTTGCACCTACTCATGACTACAGAATTCAGCGGTGCCTCGAACGACGCAGACAAGGTCGGTGAACGAGGTCACTGATTCACAGCGTGAGGGTATAGATATGCTTGACCGGGCACCTGGGCCAGATCTGTGTCTGGCCTCTTGGTGTCTGGCCAGCACTGGCACTGACATGACTGTGCTCTGTGTGTGGCCTGCGGTGCCACCTGACAGGTCATTCTGCTGGCATGAGTGGAGCCGCCGCGACAGCTGCGTTTGCGGTGCTGATGGAGCGATATAGGGAGTAGGGGGAGGAGGGGGAGATGCAGCTGCCAGGTAGGTTGGGGGCTGCATGGGAGCAAGTGTGCAGTGGTCATGCATGCAGCAGTATGCAGGGTGTCAAGTGCAGTGAGAGAGCCTCCCCCTGACTGGCACACGCATGATACCCATACGAGCATCTCCTGCGACTCCCGCATCACAGCCTGTGAGGGCAGGTGTGAGACCACGATACCCGAAATGTTTTGGATCCCCGTTGCTGGTTTGTTACGGGCCCTAGTCTGCGGGACTCAATAGATTCACCAAATCACCACCACCAACATCTCCCAGGTGGCCTCTCCACAGATGAGCCAGATCATGACTGTGGCAAGCATGAGCAGATATGCATGAGGGATCTGCGGAGGGGCTGCAGCGTCAGAGCTCTGCAGAGGTGGCTTCAGCAGCATGCACCAGCTCAACACCGCTGCCTGGGCTGGTGTCTGACGCAAGATTACGTGCATGTTTTACGCATTGAGCCCGCCCGGAGGCAGGTTCTAGTGCTTGCACATGTACATGGCTGTATGCATGGTGTAGTAGGGCAGCTGTGCAGTGTGTGAATTCTGTTACTGAGGCCTGCATTGACCACCACTTGCACCTTTTCAGACGCTGCAGCTAGTTCCCAATGTGATATCTCCAATGGCCCGTGGGGGAGTGGAAACTGCATATGCAGGTATGTGGGAAAGACAGGGATGTATGTATATGTTTCAATGTGTCAAGCCAGCCACAGGCACATACATCAGGTCCTTGCTGGAGTCATAAAGGGTTTGGGATGAGATGCGGAGATTTATGTTCGATGATCAGCACTGAATGTCAGCGAGATAGGTGTGGCACTGTTGTTTCGATGTGCTTCAGGCACTACGACTCTCATGCTCAGCGACTGAAAGCTTCGTCGGAAGTCACAAATGAAGCGCCTGAATTGCAGTGCTGTGTAGCACTCATGCAGCATTGTAGGCGGTGAGCTTTTCGCAATGTTGCGGACCTGTGTGGAACATTTCCAGCACTCACGGTCCGATCAGCAACGTGAAGAGCAATTGTGGGAACGAGGATGAGATTCGCACACATCAAAGTCGCATCTGTGCAGGCCCGTGTGTGCATGTATGATCAGTTGATGTCACGAGGCGGGCACTGAAAGCGCAGCGAGGGGGTCTCGTGCACGCAGAACACGGAACTTGTGCCGGCTCGGAGCATGCGTGGGTTCGGCGCAACGCACCTCTGTGAAACCGCGCTTGCTTACAGACAGGATGGGCGTCCGGCACGTTGCGCAGTGCTTTTCTTGCTTATCCTGGAAGCACTTGCGGAAGCAGCCCATGCAGTACCGATGAGAGCAGTTTTTTGGTCGCACGGGATTCTCACACGCTTCTGCAAGGAGCATCATTCAAACTGCCATCACGACTGAAATGTAATGGACTGCATCAACGCGGGCGAGGGCTGACCTTTGCATATTGGGCACTCGACGCAACGCGCGGCAAATTGAACCGCTTCAGCAAATGACGTCACAGCATACATCTTCAATGACTTCCAAATGATCGACAGGGAAGCGAAGCCTCGAAGCTTCAGAGCGAAAGTAAATTGCAGAGTTGTAGCAGGAACCTGCTTGAGCCACGAGCAAACCTTGGGAACATTCGTACTTCAAATGGCTGCTTTCCTTCGCGTAAATGCGCTGACCGTGGCTGCTCTGCAAGGGAAAACGAGACCCGGCGCGGCGGCCGCGCCTGTGCGTTTCCCGGAAAAGGCTTCGATAATTCGCCGTTTCGCACCATGACGATGACGCAACCTTCGGCACCTTGAACGCTTTGGCCTTGATGCCGTCTTCTGTTACCACAGTCTCGCCGCTGAATGTTCGGTGTTCTGTTTGAACGTACCGGCCCCGCGCTTGACATGGTGCTGCCATCACGAGTGCGTTGTCGCACGTGCGCTGGACTGCGGCAGCACACGTATGACTGCACCAGTCAGCAGCTGTCAACTGAAGGGATCATACGGTATTCCGGCGGAGTGAGGACGTCTGAGGCTCATCAGCGGCGCGGCTTTGGCGCAAAAAAGGCTCCGGGGCGTCTTATAGAGTGTATCATGTCGACCGGGATGACAAAACTGATATCTTTCCGCAAATGACAGCCACATCCTCCGAGTCACGTTCTGTCGGATCGAGGTCCGTATGTGATGCATAAAGCCACAAAAATTTCACACATCATGCACGCTGCTGGAAGCTCATGGCAACATTGAGAAAACAAACACGTCGTGTCTGCGCCAGGCCCTGCGTTCCAAGATCCGTGCCATCCCTCAATTCCGGGGCCAGCTTGGGTGTGCTGCTACAGATAGTTATTGCGTTCAATGCAATCATTGGCTCTGACCTCCGGAAAGAGCACTGGCGGGTAAGACTGTGTGGTCTTCACAAATCAGAGCCACCTTCGCAATCAGAGTTAACAGCGCCGCACCAGTCCTTGCATTGCCTATACACAGACCCCAGAGCAGGTCCAACAAGCTATGATGTCTCACGTAGGCCGGTGTGGCTCCAATGCCTGGTCTTCACTCGTCACAGTGGCGAATCAAGCCGCACTTGCACATCTTCGATGGCCAGTGTCAGAGCTGGCCTGTGCTGCACCGGATTGACCTGCACCCACCTGTCAAACAGCTGTTGCAGGCCAGCATCATCAGTTATCCCGTTCTTCACAACATCCTCCAGGATTGCCTCTCGGAACGCCCTCCTCAGCGGATCCATGTTGCCTTGTATCCCACTGCTCTTGAAGGCACTCATGCTGCCTTTGAAGGAGGAAGATGTAGCCCAGGCGGCTGTGCTTCCATGGTGTTGACTGCTCTGTCTGGCAGCCACTCTGCCAGATGTGGGTGCACCTGCGTGGCAGCTGCCAGCCATCTGTACCTCCAAGGGCCTCCGCATGGATGCCATGGGAACAGCAGCATGCCTGCAAATGCTAACATTGGGGCGTTGACAAGGCAGTGCATGTGTCGCAGATCCAGTTGATCCAGTTGTGCTTGCCAGCACAGCATTGCCAAACGTGATGCACAAACGTTCAACGCTCCACCTGAGTGTAGCAGTCGGAAGCCACGGGCTTGTCGATGTCACCATGATCTTCGTCCTGTCAAGTTGCGGAACAGGCACTGGCTTGGTCTTGCAGTCCCATTCATTCTTGCGGCGTTCCTTTGGCAGCTGCTGATCATTGATGCGCCTGTGCATGTGGTACACGTTGCTGATGTGCCGTTCAAATGGCCCGCCAACTGCAGCTCTGCGGAGTGCCCTGTATCATAGGCGACTTTCAGGTCATTGATCCGTGCCATTCCAAGAGATGGTTCAAGAGATGGATGCGCTGGTGCCCCAGCATCCTCACAGTCCGCATCAGCATGCAGGTTCTGAACTCAGCCTTATGGATGCAGGTTGATGAACTGTGTCTAGCTGTCGACTTACCGGTTTTGAGACAACCTTGCAGCACCGTTCACGCTATTCGATGGTGCACTAGTGGGCCTTGCTCTTGTTGCAGCTGAGTTTGGTCTCTGGAGGCCATGGTTTCATTGTGTTTGATGCAGGCGCGCTCACGTTCAGCTTATCATCCAGTGAATGGCAGCCACGACAGGATGCAACAGTCCACGAGAAGTGTTCGCACCGTTCTGGACCCACATTCCCAATGCAAGTCCTGAGACGAACTTGGCGTCACTCGTGCTGGCTCGTGAAATCTTGTTTGAATCTGCTGAGCACTACGATCATAACTATGTGCGATGACAGAACTGATGGTGAATGATCCAGGACCCCACCTGTGGCTGAGCGCAAGCAATTTTACGCGACATGTTGCACCATTCCTCCCGGATCCGACTGGCCCCTCCAAGACAGCGTGCATCGGGGGCAAAGTCTTTCCCCATGGTGCAAACTGTCACAAACCTACGATCATAGTCCTCTGCAACGCCACAGCCATTCCGCTATCAAACCGGCGTTGCGCGACACCACGCACGATGCCTTGCGAGGCAGTGTCCAAATGCCATTAGATCCAGCCTCGGTACGAGTACGTCCCTCTGTCGGGCAATTTCTTTGGTGTGTATGAAAGCAAGCTATGGGCCTTTCCTGCGTAGACATGGCTTCGGTGCGATACCTGTGGCGCGTACTGTTGCTGCATGCAGCTGCCTGATCCAGTGGGGAAATTTGCTCGCACTATTTTCAGCAGACTTTGATTTGCAACAACACCACGGTGATGTGTTGTATCCAACACATGAGTTTCTGCGTGGCCCTCCCAGCATCACTCACCCATGTATGACCTGCTATTGTGAATTGTACCTGCGCACAAGTGTAGGTCATGCCTAGCCTGGACTTGGCACGAATGTGCTATAGCTGATGGGCACTTACGTGGATATGTCCAGCAGCTCTGCTGATGCAAGCGTATGTGCATGCTCCTGCCTCATGTGGCAGCCACTTGATAGCAGGCTCTGGCCATGGGAGATGGTTGCCGTCGGAATGTCTTGATCATCGCTATATATTGCAGCAGGGGCACTGGTTACATCTCAAACGTGCCCAGGCCTCTCGCATGCTGCATTGGCAAGCTCTTTGGCACGATCCTTGAAGTGGGCCATTGTGTTCACGAAGAAGTCTGCACCAACACACTCTGGAATGAACAAGATAGCCATGCTGCCATCTGAACATAAATCTGCGGCATTGTGTGCCTCAACATTGGCCACCGCTTGGTGCATGTTGCCTCGCGAGTGGTGATCAAACTGCTGTGGTTGACAGGTCAGCTCGTGCAGAACGCCCTCGACAGGTCGAGCTCTGCGCTGTTGTCCCCTTCTTGATTCGGAGCTCCGGCGCTGAAATGACGCAACAAACAAGTTTCAACGGACGCAAGATCCGCTTGAATGACTCCGGGTATGATCATCTAGACTCGGCAACTTCAGGCGTGGCGTATACTTGTACTTGGCAGCACACATACTGCTTGTTTACCTGTCGCGTTGCTGCCTACCGCAGCAAGCGCTATGCGAATATGCTCATGCGTCGGCGTCAATGAATATATGTAAAACGAATCAGTCCTTATAGGCTCTGATGTTCTTGTGAACATAGCCAGCAAGTGCAACCGAGCGACATGGCTGCTGCATGCTGCGGAGCACATCTAAGGGTTGCTGCGTGTCACCGCGGTGCGTATCTGATTTCATGCGTGTCAATCAACAGTGTTAGACTGGATCACAAAATGCACTTGGTTGGGCGCTATACGGCGATGTACACGCTGTTTGCAACGTACAGCTTGCCGTGTGGCTGTCCATGCGATCTGCATCTCCAAGCTGACCAAGACAAGCTTTTGCAGTGGCCTATGTCCATAAATTACGCATCATTCGTTGTTCTGCGGAATCAGCTGGCCAAACTCCCCCACGACAGTCTCCTGTCGAGCAGTCCACAGGCCAGAAAGCCATAGGCCTGTGGCAATCATTCCTAACTTTGCTGAAGAATCCCGCAGCTAGTCAGAAGCTTGAAAAATCATGGCGTGTTGCTCGAAGAAATCGGAAGCAGGCACTGAAGCGCTTCTCCAAATCGTTCATGTATGGCCTCCTGTGACCATTGATTGCTCGATTGTACGTGTCACTCGACCGGTCATGTTCAACAACACGCTGGCAACCTGCTCATTCAAGTCGGGTAGATTTGTTCTTGTCATGGGGTGGGTGTTGCCACTTCTGGATATGCACGCAAAGCACATGGGGAGCATGCTGTTGGTCCGTCTCACATGCTTCACCTTCGTACATCGATGATCGCCAATCAATCATCATTGGTGCCACCCTTTGATGCCATATGCCTGCACGGGAACATCTGAACGTTTGCTTGCAGGAGCACACCTGCGGGGAAGGTGCTGTACAAGCTGTGGGGCGTCCTGATGTGCATCTTCTTTCCAATCCAGATCCTGATGTTGACCGTTCACATGCAATTGTACAAGCTCTCGATGATTTACAATAGTTTTTGCCTCGATGAAACTGAGCGAGCATGGAAGTGGTCGAATGAGCAGCGTCCCGAGACGGAAGTTTGGACACACATATTCAAGGTCTCCAAATCTGTTTTCCTTTGGGCGATCTATTATGCAGTGACCCCTGCCAAGATGATCTGGATGGGCCCGCCCCTCCTTGTCAGCTTCATCATGGCAGACAAGCTGCAAGACCTGCCCAAGACCGGGTCGTTCATTGCATTGGCAATATTTTGGTTCTTGAAATTCCCACTGGACACACCGATCCAGTGGGTCTAAGTTTCGCTGGGCTCACATGGAGTGAGAAATATGAATTTGGCCTCATGAAATGATTTTCATGTAATGTACATACATCGTCCACAGGGGTGCGTGACACACACTATTGCGGTCCTATCTGCATTGTTGCAAGCACTATTTGCGTGGACCTCAGGTGGGGCTCAGAACGCCATGCAGCATCCACATACAGCATCCGCATCCAGCGTGGCGGGAATACGTTTCCAGACGAAGTGTCGTAGAGAGTGTATCAGGGCCGTAGTGATATGGGGCATACACACAGAACTGTCACGTCTTCCAGACGGCAAGATGCATGCACACGTGCTACATGTAGCTGCATTGCTTGAGCACGGCCGTGAAGTCACAGCGACATCATCGACCCCGAGAGTGACTAACAAGACCGTAAGTCACTGCAGCTCGGGATTGTGCATTGAGCGGATGATGGTATCAAGGACATGGCCTGTATGCAGATATCAGCGCACTACAACGCAGCTATCTCGGCAGTCCTGCTCCGACAATTCGCGAGGCCATCCCTGCAGGGCGCAGAATGAACTATGAAGCAGTGCCTGTGCCGGACTGGCAGGACTGCTGCGTTACATCGCTGTGCTAGATCTGTGTCCGGTCAGTGTCCAACATATGGTACACGCTCTACAGCTGAAACGTCTGGGAGGAATTTCTGTTGGCTGAGGGAATTTAGATGTCGATGCCGCACTCTAGCTGAAGTTCAAGGCTCGGCGACGTTCTAATTGATAGAGCTCTGCATCGGAATGCACCTATCGGTCCCCGCTTGTGCCACCATCGCGGCATGGTCCGCTCTGCCATACTCGCTTTCTGATGTTTTCGCTGAGTGGTGTTGTTGTTTGTGCGCGTTAATTATTACCTCGTGCGTCATGACCCCAACCAAGTGACAGGAAATGATGCCGTAGGTACATGATGTATTCATGTGTGGTGGTGGTCAACAAGTTCCTACTTTCAAACTATAGCTTCCAGCAGCCAGTAATGCTGGCGCTACTACACACGGCATCTTCTGCTCTGTTCAGTTTTGTCGTAACAGCGACTGGAGCTTGCAAAGTAACACCAGTGCAGTCATGGAATCTGCGATTAAAGGCAAGTTATAGCCCGCTGCCATCTCAGCGAAACCCCTATTCATGTTCTGCCGAATGCACGTTGAAGAATTCATTGAGTGGCACCCATGACACTACGGTCATGTGCAGATTTCTATGCTGTCGACGATTGGTGCTGCCCAACTCGCGCTTTGCTTTGTATCTTTCCGCTACATTCCATTGTCTCTAATCGAAGAAATAACAGCAACCGCGACGTTGTCTACAGCGGTGTTCAGCTTTCTCATTGCTGGAACGGTGGAGTCTCTATGCACTTACTTGACTCTGATTCCGGTCACTGCAGGCATCATGGTTGCTTGTGATGTCGAGCCTGGTGTCAGCTGGGTCGGCATTGCCTTGTGCATCTTTGCTGTCAGCCTCCAGGGCTGCAAAAATGCCATCCAGGTGTGTGCTGCAGTTTATTATGCTCTCTGTTCGCCTTCGGGCCACCCTGCTGCATGAAATCTGCTCAGCAAGGCGATTGGAGGTGCACTGCAAGTTTCAAAGAATTTTGAAAGGAGAGGGGCACAACCGCAAAGTTCACTTGTGATGGTGGTGCGGGACGTGTGTGCATTTAATTACTGTTGCATGCACGTCACTGTGGCCAACCAGTGACATGTTGGGTATACCTCTGAGCTAGCACAGTCATCCGATGCCCTATGTTCCTGTCACTACAGCTGGCCCGGGGCATCGTGCACGCATCAATTAGCCAACGTGTCATCACGCAGTTGTGCTCTCGGTGTTGCATGGCCTCTAGGTCCATATGGTTAAGACTTTTGGCAATTCTGCACCTGTGGATACCTAGCCATCTAGTCCATCATGTCTCACATGGTTTGGCCAAGCCACCAATTCCCGATACCATAATTCTGCTGCTACGCACCCTCAAGGGTTGGACTTCGTTGCATGCCTGCACCACACAGAGAGCAAGGCCTTACTGGTGACATGCATTGATATGCAATTGGGTCACTCTTCCGACCGTTGTTCGCAGTCGTTGTTAGAAAACACATGCTTCGTCTTGCAGACAGAGTCTGAGTCCGCACTGCAGCGCTGTAGCCATCAGCGAGTGGCCAGGTGCTCACATGTCTCACCGTGCAGGGCCTGCTCTTGTTCGACCAGCAGGAGAGCCTGGACAGTTTCAGCCTGCTTTTTCACACAATGCCACTCATGTCCCTATGGCTGCTTGCAGCTACCGCGTTCTGGGAGCCTCGCAGCCTCTTGGTCATCGTGTCTCTCGCCCGCAACGAGCAAGCATTCTTGCTGATCATGCTCATCAACTGTGGCTCTGCCGTCGCATGTAATCTGCTGGCCTTGTGCGTCACTGCCATGACAAGCCCATTGTCCTTGGAGGTGTGTGTGCCAAACCAGCTTACATTGCTCTGCTTTTGATTGTCCGTGTGCACCCTGTGAGTGCAAGTCAATTGAGGGTAAGTCAACCACACAGATATGAGCTGTGCGTCACAAGCGTGTCCACTGTCCATCTATAAGTCAGTTGAGCCACACATGCTGAATCATGCACATGTTAGCAACCCCACCGCTGTGCCGTATTCCCACAAGCCTCACCCCTTTGTCATCAAATTCCACATAAATCGTGCATGGGAAAGTTGTGGCCATCTCTTCTCCACCGCTCAAGCTGCCCCTGCTGCGTCCTAGTCATTTGAGACATGCCTGTCATGTCTCATCAACTCCCTCACTGCAGTGCTGCCTCCACTCTGCTCGAGCGCTGTGCCTCTGACTCAGCGCACTCCGCCGCAGGTGCTGGCCAACGCCAAAGGCATCCTTGTCGCGGCGCTCTCAGTCGCACTTTTCCACGACTCCATGCCCTGGCGGAACTGCGCCGGCTACGCCGCCGTCGTCGCGGGCGCGGTGGCTTACAGCGTCACCAAGGCGCGCTCATCGCGCCGCCGCAAGCGTGCCCGCACTCGCCCGCTCACGGGCAGCGGCACCGGCGCCCCGTGTGGGCCATCCAACGAGCCAGTCCCGTCTCGCGTGCCTACCACGTGTGGCCGCTGCACACACCCAGGCCACGCCTGCACCTGCCGCAGCACCTCTGGATCCTGTGACAGCGTGGCGGTGGGTGTGGTGGTGCCGGGCTGGCAGGAGGCTGTGCGCTGCGAGAGCTACGTGCACGTTCCGCTGCTGCCGGGGCATGAATGTGCCGGCGGTTGACGTGGGGGGCCGGCACCCGACACGCAGCCGCCGGACTGCCCCAGTTGGCCCTGGCCCTGCTGGGGCATCTGGTTGGGGGATGCTGTCGGGGCTGATGCTGATGCTTGGTTGCGGGATGCTGCTGACCCATGGCTTGAATTGGATTTCAACTGTGCTACTGGCTGTGCTTCGGCGCGATCGTGCGAGCAAATGGCGGCCTCGATGTCCCGGCCATTGAGGCTGCACAGCACTGGCCACTCCATGAGGGAGGGCGGACTGGAGGGAACGGTAGCCCGCGGAGTTGGCTCGCTGCGCATATTGTTGTTGGACCTCGTTTCTGTTTTTGGTGCACCAATCGCAACTGTCGATGTGGCGCGTGCTGTGTGCCTCTCTTTGGGCTACGCTGTTGCAGCGGCGCCCATGTGCGAACAGCTGCGGTATTGCAGCTGTACATGCTGTGATTGTGTTCCTACAGCTATGTGATGGGGCCCGACGACTCGCCGCTACTGACATGTGTGACGCCTGTGTATATGGGACGGACTGGCACCTGCTATCGGTGCCCTCTCTGTGCCACAGCTTACCCGTTGTGGATCCTGGAAGTGGAACTCAGTATTCGGTATGTTGCATGTACTGTGCAGTGCCAGCAGCAGTGATGGAGGACGCCTTGACAACGATCACCTGGCATGGGCGTGTGTGGATCTAAACTGCAGATGCCTGATGCAGTCTGGGCAATTCCACTGCTGTGGTTCCCAGCAATGTGATGCAGGGCGGCGGTGTGCTCCTGTCATGGGCTTCCTAGCCACAAGGGCACCTGTAAACAGCTGAGTGCGTTTTGCAGCTTCTTGGACTGAGCCTGCTCTGAATGCATTGGACATGCTGAAGTGGAAAATGACCTCCATGTGCATGCTCCTGCAACACCAGATGCAGTTGAAGTGCGAGTGTCTGGCTGCGGCTGCACCGACACTGAAGTTGAATGGCTATTTCAGCATGCACCAGCAGCTGCACGGCAACCTGGAATCAAGGCAATCTTGGGGTGTGCCCCCATCTGCCAGGTTACGTATCCCCCAGAGATACACATCTTCCAAAATCACTACCAGGCTGGTAATACGTAATGGGCAACGGCTGTTGTGTACTTATGTATCCATTGCAGACACCGATGAGCCGAATCACAACTTAAGTATCAGGCCAGTCAATATTGCATATTGTGGTGCCCTCATGAGGCATCAGGCACTTCCATATACTCCAATTGACACACGAGCCAGCAGGTGGCTCACCGCACCGGTACCGACAAGTACGCTCACAAATCATATGTGGATACGCTTTTGTGTCGTTTCTGACTAGCGATATGCGTCCTGCGTGCCATGCCACCGCGCGCTGCCTCACATCCAAGTCACACACTTGTAAAGCAAGCCGAGATCGCAAACTATCAGCGTCGGAAGGTTTAATGCCACACTGAACACTATGCTCTGTTGCTGTGGATCGTTGTGTGCCAAAACGACGCTGATCGTCAACTTTTGGCATTTCGGTCGTCAGCCCTGTGTTCAGTCAGTCATTTCAGGCGTTTCACTGATACGCTATCCGTCAACTTGTTTTGGAATATGCGTAAGATGTGTTTGCACAATTCGGTAGACAATGTGGCCTTGCACTTGCGCAGCTGGTTTTTGTTCTGGGCGCACTCGAAAGTCGAAAGCCGAGGCCACCTCGCGAGGAAGGGAATTGCTGGATATCCGTTGATCGCGTATACACATCCGCTTGGATCTATACCTTCGTTATGCTGCGCTCTCGCACGAGCGCTGCATTTGCACGCATGTGCGTGCAAATGCAGAGCATGTCTCCCAGTGTCTGCGCGCGAGGGATATCCCTCGCGCGCAGACACTGGGAGACGGCACCACGCGTCACACCACTAATAAAAAAGCCCGTCTAGCTCACTACGTGCAACACCACAGCGTTCGCATCACGATATGCGCCTTTCACCGATCCGGATGTCGACGTGAACATGCATGCACGCAGCTTGAGCCACGGCGGCGTCATCAGCTAGCCGCTGTCACCGGTCAAACAGCCAATGATTTCATAGCCGGCACCGTTGTCACGGGATTATAAAGGCTCAATCCCGCGGCAACTTGAACGTTCTGACCGTGCAGGCCCCCAAGCGTCATTTCTGCACCAAGCCATCATCACCGCGGATGATCGATTAGTACTGCACCTCGCCGGCCCAAGCCGTGTGGTGTTGTATGGTGCCAACTCCTCTGCAGGAGCAGCACTTGCTTTCCAGGCCTGGCGATTGTTCCTTGAGAAAATCGCATGAAGGCTGGTTGCTGCTGTATCGCAAGATATGTTGATTTGAGCAGGCCTAGGCCACTCCGGTGCTCTGCGATACAATGGCCCGAGTTCTTGTAAGTGACGAATTGCTGCCTACGCCCTCAACCGCTTTTCGACATGACGACATCGACAGATATCTGTGCCGCTGCCACTATCTAAGCTCAAGACGCCTCTAAGACGTCCGGCGCCGGTCTGCTGAAAGTCGCACGTTCCACCACAACATGGGCGCCGCGGTGAGCGAGCCTCAAGCTGAGTGCGGCATAGCTTGCACCGAAGTCCCGCAGAGCGCCTCTTGCGAGATGTTACAAAAGGCGGCCCGCAAGGGGTGGCAGTGGCATGCCGTGACACGTGGCACGCGCAGTCACCTTATGATTATCATCGACGCCGATCGATCGCTGCCCGGGAACCCTGCAGCTGCCGGCCTGCTCAAAACCGTACAACGACATGATGACAGTTGTGGGTAGTGCACCAAAGCTGCTGGCCAAAACACGCGCGGCTTCAGCTGTTTAGGACCATAGCTATGAATCTACTGAAGGCTGCAATTGGACCATGCGCCCGCCGGTCTGGCAGACGTAGACGCACCCGGGATTTGTACAGTTCTGCACTGACATCTAATCATATTTACATGACAGATGTGTCATGCGGCGGGCCTTGTGGCTGTGGCCACGTACGTGGCGCACGTGGCGCACACGCTGTTTTCGAAAGTTGCCTGCGCTGCCATGCTACCTGTTCCTCTGACTCTGGATCTGACCTTGACGTCAGAGTGATAAAACCATCTGCCCTGCTCCGCAATCAGCTGCCACCTGCGCACGCTCGCCTCCAGCTAGCTCTCCAGCTGTGCACATCTGCCAGTGCATCAGCACGGCCACGTCGCGGGAGCACAGGTCTACAAACGTGCGACCTCATATGCAAGGCGCATGCCCGTGAACGCGGTGGAGAGGAAACGCCTATAAATGGATACTGCTGGAACAGTGGTAAAAGCTGTGCCTCGATATGATGTGTTACAAGGACAATGATGTGCATGTTCACGAGGCCTCGGCGTAGCCAACGGCCCCAGCCCCAGCTTCGTTCCTGGACATCAATCATAAATGCTTGTCGCCGACTCATGGTAGCATTCAACGCATGGCCGGCGCCAGGAGCAGCATATTGCGGGGGTAGGCCGACACCGCTGGCAAGCACTAGTACTGTAGAATGAATCGGACTGTCTTGTTGGCCAGTGGCTTGCCTTGCATGCGCGCATGTACGCCTGGAGAGGCTGCATGGTGGCAGCTCTGCCAATGCTGGCAGCTGCGCGCGTGCTCACCACCATGCGTAATTCGTGAAACGTGAAGGAGGGCATGCACGTGAGCACTGTTGGAAATCGGGCGCAGAAGCCATTTATGGTTGATGCTCTCATGCATATGTATGACAGGCTGTGTGCACTGCCCCTCGCGTCCTTGCCGACGAATCCGTGCTATGTCGGTCTGCTGTTGTCACTGCAGCACCGATGCGCATGCCCGCTCTTGCACGAGTTCCAGCCACGTTCTCACTCGTTTTTCATTTGCACCACAAGACGCTATCATTCTCTGTAGCGCTGCCCTGGCCGTCGGTACATCATGTCTCCGCCCCACAACGTCGCATTGCTTCCATGGAGAAACCGCGTGCAAGCCAAGAACACATCCCAGTAGCCGAGATGGAGTTGATGAATGGAAGCGAAGTGCAGCATTCCAAGGCAGCCAAGGCTCTGTTTACAGCGAGCATAGTTGTTGGCTGGTACGTTCGAACTGCCCTGCGGATCTATGTGGCCTTGCGACATGCGCCAGAATGCACCGACAATGTTCACATGTAGGTACTTGGCAAACATCGGCGTCATTCTGCTGAATAAATTTCTGCTATCGTATTATGGGTTCAAATTCCCCGTTGTACTGACACTGCTGCACATGCTCGCTTGCTCCGTTCTAACAGCCACGACGGCTCTTCTAGGGCTTGTTCCATATCAGCGGATCAAGTCATGGCAGCAGCTCTCGAAGGTATGCCTCACTCCCAGGACCGCAGCAACACATACGCACAAGCAGTCGTTTTGCTGAGGCCCCCTGTGGTTTGCACGCGGCCGGACTTCCTGCAGGTGGCTGTCCTATCAGTGGCTTTCACGATAGCAATCATCCTTGGGAACGCTTCCTTGAGATATATTCCCGTCTCGTTCAACCAGGCAATCGGAGCCACGACCCCGCTGTTCACAGCAGCACTCGGTTTGATCATGATGGGTAAGAGAGAATCAATGGCGACATATCTTGCTCTCGTTCCAGTGGTGCTCGGTATCGTTGTTGCTTCGGGATTCGAGCCGAGCTTCAACATGCTCGGCTTCATCATATGTGTCCTGGCCACAGCCTTGCGTGGATTCAAGTCCGTGCTCCAGGTACGTCCGCAGCGTCCTTTATATGCAATCACTCTGGCGCTTGAGATGTATCATATTCACGGACGCTGATGCGCACAGGGCCTCCTCATGGCGGAACCATCAGAGCGGCTAGACAGCTTCAGCCTGCTCCTGTACATGTCTCCGATGGCCGCTGTTTGGCTGATCATCACAGCAGTGGCGCTAGAGCCTCAGAGTCTGGAGCAAGTTCATGTCCTGGCTGCGACACGTCCAGGATTCCACCTGATAATCGCTGGCAACTGTGTCCTGGCATTCTTCGCAAACCTGCTCAACTTCCTGGTCACAAAGCATACAAGCCCGCTGACCCTCCAGGTAAGCATCCACTCAAGCTGTGTCCTGCCTGTAACATCATGGGCGCACTGCACTGGCTCCTTCCTTGCTGGCTTTCACCCTGAGAGGGCTGATGCCACTTGCACTCCTCATGCCCGACCAGATTTCTCTCACACTTTTTACGACCAATGCCACCTCCTTTCCCAAAGCATTGCGCACGGCCTCCTGGCTCTTTGCATATCCCTGCTCTGTCACGGCGCCATGCTGCACATGCGAGCATTCTGATAGCGTAGCGAGCATTCCGATTAAAAAAAATAGCTGTGCCTGCAGCAGCGCATTTGCAGGCTTCACCTGCCATCGCATTTCCACGCCTGGCATTCCCAGGCTCACCACATGTCTCCAACTTGCAGTCCCTAGTTGCCCACTGAGTCCACATGAACTCTGTGTTCATGACTCGTAAGCCACAGCCCGATGCGACAGTGGTCAAGCATATATACTGACCACAGACCCCGTGCTCAGTAATTGTCCCAATCTATCAACACAGGAAGGATATGCAAGGAGGTGCCCAGTCGCACCCGCGCATACCCGCTTCCCTTGCTGACTGGCTGCCATCGTGTGAGCCGCGCCTGGTTGACTGCACAACTGCTTCTCTGTCACTGATTAGGTGGGATGACCCAACCTCGGCCATCAGCTCCTCGTGGCCGTGACCTGCTTGTGGCCTTTCTTCATCTGAGTCACATGATGTGCGCCTTGTGATGATGTACGGATGCAGCTGCTTGGCAGTGCAAGCTGCATCACCGACACAGTATGTTACCAATAAACGTGGTGCTCCGACACAATCACGTTTGCCGATTCGTTGCACGCGGTGCCACCTGCCTCGCTGCCTTAATCCTCGTGCTGCAACCAGCAGTCCCCTGACGCTCCTGCAAATGTTCGTGCCACCCGCTGCATGTCGTACCGCCCCAGCGCATTCTGCTGCACAACGATGGCTCTGCAGCCCCCCACAGGCACTCGTGCTGAGGACGTCGCCCATATGACCGGACCGTGCCGGGAGCAGACAATGGCCTGTCGGCAGTGCCAGCGCCTCCAGCGGCATGAACCCCATCTGCTGCCACGCCGCGCTCATCTCGCCCGCTCCACGCCAGACAGCAAACGGTTCATTGGCACGCGCCTATCGATCTGCGTGTAGCCAGCCTCCAGTCCACTCTATGATGCAGCTTTCTGACCGCACATACGCGTGCAGGTGCTCGGCAACGTGAAGGGCGTTGTCGCGGCGGGCGTGTCGGTTGCGCTGTTCCAGAACGCGGTCTCGTGGCAGGGTTGCGTGGGCTACGGCATCGCGATCGCGGGCGTGATGGCGTACAGCCGTTGCAAACAGGCCGCTGCAGCGCACGTCGGCCTCGCGACCGACGGCTCCATCGAGTACGCGCCCCTAGCAAAGTCCAACCGCCACGCCTCGGACATCCTGCACCGCCACATCGACCCACGGCACTCCCCGTGAGGGCCCCCCTCCCGTCTGCGGATCCCCCCCCCCGCGCGCCACTGACAGCGCCGGCCTCGGAGTTGGCCCAGGGGCCTCGGCGGTCCGGCGGGCGCACGGCTGTGCTTTGCGCTAGGGCGAAGCAGTGGCAGGGTTCGCCGATGGCTCAAAACATTGCTTACGCGCCCATGCGCTGGTGGGGAGACGGGCCTTGCATAGCTGCTGTGCCGAGCGCCGCCTCATGCGTGTCCGATGTCGGCATGCTAGCTGACCAGTTGCCGCTTCACGGGTGCCACGGCTCGCCGCGCTGTGTCACCTCCCCACATGCATGCCTTCCCGGTTCAGCTGCTGCCGTGCGGTGATGCAGTGGTTCATGGCGTTTTTATTCACGCATGTGGTGCAGCGCCGCTTTGGTGCGGCCCCTGACCGTAGGGCAGTACCCTATGCGCGGGGTGTGTGCCCTGTCTCTCTGCCGGCGCACGCCAGCTCCGCCCCTGCCTGCACCCATGCGCTGGCTCCACCACGCACCGCGAGCACCGCGGCCCCGGAGCGTGAGTGGACTGACTTGACCAGAATGGCTTAGGAGCCACCTGTTTGTGGTGCTTCTACACTCTCGACATCTGCAGTGCTGGCGGCTTTGCGTTGGGGGGTGCGCCGGCTTTGCGTTGGGGGGTGCGCCGGCTTTGCGTTGGGGGGTGCGCCGGCTTTGCGTTGGGGGGTGCGCCGGCTTTGCGTTGGGGGGTGCGCCGGCTTTGCGTTGGGGGGTGCGCCGGCTTTGCGTTGGGGGGTGCGCCGGCTGCTGCGTGAGAGAGAGAGGATATCGGCGGTGGTGGCCGCATGCTGTCGATGGGAGGCCGCGGTGCGCTGGCACTGTGTGGGGGGCTGTGTGAAGGTATTCGCTCGACGCAGCAGACGCGAGCGTTTGGGCGACGAGCTAGCCCAGGAGGTGTCACATGTGGCGTATGGTGCATTGTGCAGATGGGTCGCGGTACTGTTCAGAGGCGCTGAATTTCATTGGCTGCGCTGCAATGTGCCGTGGGGGGGGGGGTGCTGAATGCAGCTGCGCTGCAGGCAGCTCATACAGATAAGCTGGCAGCAGAGACCGGTCCGTGGGGAAGGACTGAGAGCTGCCTGGGAGAATGGTAGATGTGATTTTGTGTGTGTTGGTGGGCGCTTGCTCACGATTCCGAGTCGTAGATGGCGCGTTTTGGTGGGCTGAGCAGACATCTGTGATGACGTCTGGCGTGGCGGGAATGATGGAGTCTTGTTCTAGGTGTCACCTGTTCTAGGCTCCTTTGGGACTGTACGAGTGACATCAGGTGGTTGTCACTTGCTGGGATAGTCGATGAAGAACCAGGAGGTGTGAGTGTGCTGCGTGTGGCCATAAGCGATCAGGCTGGTTCCTCACTGGGACCCACAGTGTCGAGTAATGGAATGGTCGAAGCTGAGAGTAATCCAAGCTGGGCCGAATGGGACATCGCTGCGGGCTGAACGCAGGCTACCTGCTGTGCCCTCGACTCGTGTCCATCATTTGCAAAGCAATCGAACTAGCATCACACAAGCATGATTCATTATCAGTGCTTTCCATGACCCCCTGAGAACAGCCTCATGAGTGCCTGGTTGAGTCCCATGTGGAAAGCAGATCGCTTGTGAAATTGCTGCAACACTAGCCACATGGAGAGAGCATGTGCTAGAGCCACGTGCCAGCTCTCAGGTGTGCAGTACGGACACACGCCGAACGTGCACCATGATCAGCTCCTAGATGCCTGTCGTTGTCTGGTCACATCGGTCAGAAGTGCTGCTTTAATTGCCACCACCATGCTTTGAACATTCATGCCATACAGCCATACCAGCTGAGCCTGCCGTGCTCTCACGTGCAGCACATCCACATCAGCTTGCATCACGAAGATGTTTCGAGAGAGGGATATTATAGCTGCGCTGGTGCTTATATGACGTGAACTGGTGGGCATCACCCGTCTCGGCTGCATCACTGCTTTGGCACCGCGGTACACAGCTGCTTGTGCATGTGGCGTAAGGGTTTTAGCAGGTCATCGAGTCGCAGCGCAAGGGCAGCAGTCCCAACGCTAGACTCCACGGGTACGCCCACGGCATGTCCCGAGATCTTTCAGGGCGGCTTGTTCTGCGGAGAAGCAGTTCGCAAGTAGGAGCGCTGTGCGTGCGGGAGGTAGCCTGCCTGTCGATCATCGCAATTCATAGCGTCTATTTCAGAGATCAGATCAACGATGCAGGGGAGTGAAATCATGAGGAGGATACGGGAGGCTACAGATGGAGAGAATATGTCAAGCAAGCTGATCAACGAGTCAAGCTCCATGCAGCTCAGGTGAGCCCCGGGATGTCTCGTTCGTCAAAGGCTACATAGGAGGCTGTGCGATCATACAGTATCCCAGCAGTATGGGATAAATTGGCGTGCCTTGCATCACGCGTTGTCGCGACATGAGTTGTTTTCAGCGTGACAAACCAACACTTCACGGGCAGTGCAGTAACAGGTCTGCGAAATACGTGGCATGCAGTAGGACCACAATGAATCACCTTCAAGTTTCGAAATGTACTCAAACCTGAATGTAAACTCGGGCGCCGCTGCACAGATACAGCTAGTTTGGGACACAGTATGCAGCACTCATCGTACTCCTGGCCTGACTCCCGAGCCAGTGCCTGAGCGTGCTAAATTCAAACTGATCACTTTTGTGCAACTCTACTGCGCTGATATGCTCCTGGTCGCATCAACTCTGCGAGATTAGCTCATGGACCGGGCTAACATGACAAGGCAGGTAACCAGCCCGATGCTCTCGCACAGCGGCAACTCTCGCGCGCAAGCATATGAGCGTGTGTATCGTGTTCATGTTTTGTTGATACATTGGCCTCCCGGGTGCAGTAGTATGTAGCGCCGTTATTGACTTGACCGTACTCTGCCCGAGTGTCCTGAGCTGCACCCCAACTATGACAGCACTGCCAGCTAGATCATCTTGATACAGCACACAGCAGCGCACAATTGATGCCTTGAAGGTGTGGCCGGGACACTGTGGTTGCTGCACCGTCCACAGATGATCGCCCTGCTTCTCTAAACTGTAAAATATTCCTCAGCGAGCTCCCAGTGCATTCCTGTCCATCGTCAGAGACTACGCAGTCCTCGCTTGCAGCCCTCACGTAGCGGTGTCTGCGTTGTTGCCGTGGCTGTTCAGCTGCTGCATGTAAGCATGAGGATTTCTTCCCTCGACTCTTCGTGTGACACCGATCCGCAGGAGTTTACCATGCTTTCTGATGCTGCCAAGGGTCATGAATGCGTTGAAAAGGTCTGTCTGTTGGGATGGTTCTGCACTCAAGCGCCCCCTTTGACTTCCACCCCTCATGTCTGGCGCCTGGAAATGAATCTGCTGCGATGCAGACGTCATCTGTCGATTGCATACCCGGGCCATCTTAATCTGGCCTGACTTCAGCTACACATGACATCATACAAAGATGCCAAACATACTGGAGCCAGATCCACAGGCTGTCCTACTGCTGAATCTGGGCGCTGATGTTGCCCACGTCCGCCCGGCCACCCGGCAGCGACTGGTCCCGAATTCCGGTGTCGTCAATGCCGGTAAGGCTCAATCACTGTTCACGACGCTGACGCATGCACACAGCGACTGTCGGAGTTGTCCTCGTAACACCAAAGTAACACCTACCGGGATAGTTATGTAACCATGCACACAGCCACCCGAGCAGGCCTGCACCACGGCCGCACCTCAGCACGCATTTCTGTACGTATGTACGCATGCTCAAATGGCCGATCCCATTGGGGCGCTGATCCGTGCTGTGCGCGCGCAGCACGCTGATCACGCGCGTGCGGCGCGCGAAGACGGCGGCCGAGGAGCGCGCGATCATCAAGAAGGAGTCGGCGTACATCCGCACCGTCCTCGGCAGCGAGCCCTCGCGGCACGCGAAGCGCAACCTCGTCAAGCTCATGTACCTCCGCATGCTCGGCTACCCGAGTGAGTTCGGCCAGGTGCCGTGCCTCGCGCTCATCACCAAGGGCGACTACTCTGCCAAGGTGCGCACCGCCGCCTACACCCCCAGCCGGCGGCTGCAGTGCCTGTGATGGAAATGTGTCGGTGTTCATCCGGTGCGTCTGTCCGTTGTGCCCGCCTGCATTCCGGCTCACCGCGTGACCTCCGCCGGTGCCGGATGGGGGGGCGCGACTCCCTCTGGGATCGGCCCTGCACGCGGGGGAGGCGTGCGGCGCCCAGATCAGCTCGGCTACATTCGTTTACGCTGGGGAGCAACTCCCCTTCCTGCCTCGTGCCGCCTCTGATACCCGCGGCTCATTCGTCTGACCACTGCCGCGGCTGCACTCAACGCAGTGCCTAGGATGGGAGATATCTTCTGGACCGAGGGGTCGGGTGACCCTCGCACATGCGCACACTCGCATCAGATCCCACGGTGCTGGCCTCTCCCCACGACTGGCAGAGGTGACCCCGAAGCGTGCGCGCACGCATCCCCGCTTCTTGCGGATCTCTCCGCGACTGACGGCGCTGGGAACCGCGTGCAGAGGGTCGGGTACCTCGGCCTCATGCTCCTCCTCGACGAGACGCATGAGACGCTCATGATGGTCACCAACTCCCTCAAGACCGACCTCAACCGCTTCGGCGACCCCTACATCGTGCTCAACGCGCTCACGGCCCTCGCCAACATCTGCTCCGCCGGCATGGCGGCCGACCTCGCGCCCGAGGTCGAGCGCCTCACGGACGGCCGCTTCCTGCAGCGCAACGGCATCACGGGCGCGCTCTCGGGCCACATCCGCAAGAAGGCGCTGCTCGCCGCGTGCCGCATGGTGACGCGCGCGCCGGACCTCGAGGAGACGTTCCGGGACGTGCCTGGCGCCGTCATCCCGGACGGCAACCACGCCGTCGTCATGGCCGGTGCGGGGGCCCGCTCTGAGGCAAGGAACTGCATGTGTAAGAGTTGTAGCGGGCTCCGTTTGGCGCGTACACGGCGTCGACGCCCTCCAGGAGTCCAAAGTTCGATCGAGGCGCGCTCACCGTGGCTGCTGCAGCCCCCAAACTCTGTCGACGGCCATGCGCTCGCAACAGGGTAAGATGTGGTGCAGCGCAAACGATGCCGGGGCTGCTGTGCATAGGCCATCTGTGGCGACGTGACCTATCAGTCTTCGCAGACCCCTCGACCCGCACCCTGGGCACTTGCTCTGCCTGCACACCTCCTCGCTGCCCCCCGCATCATGCAGCGTGCTATCGATTGTTTCACGAGTGCAGACACCGCGCCGCCACCCAGACCTCAGCGCCGGTGGCTGTGCAGGCGTGTCGCTGATGCTGACATGCATGGACGTCGAGCCGACGGGCAGCACGGTGGAGCACTACCGCAGCAGCAAGGTGCCAGGCCAGTCTGCACAGACGTACCCGCAGCTCCTGACAGCGGTGCTCGGCAAGCTGCACCAGAGCAAGGCCAACTTTGAGTACGTGGTGAACGGGGTCTGCAATCCCTACCTCCAGGTCAAGGTGCGCCTGCGGCCCAGTTTGTGGCAATCCAGTGCTATCGCGATCACAGCACTCGATTGCCACACAGTCTGCGGCATGCTCTTTAATTTGCTGATGTCGTTTCCGCGTGTTTTCCCCAGATCTGATGTTGGCACACATATCTTGAAAATCAGATCGAGGTTGGCGACGGTGGGACTCACGGCAGATTCGTCCCTGAATCTGGGTATTGGATTCCGCTGCGGCCGAGCTCGGGTAGTCGTAGCCGCTTCGAAGGTCTCCTCTGACTGCCGTACGCTGTGCTCGTGTCCGAGATTAGCTCTCATTCCGCGATTTCACAGTTCCCATGATGGATCTGCCCTTCTGGCATATGGGTCTCGGTCAGCCGGATTTGTCAACGTCAGACGGCGATGTGGCTCATCACCACCCCAAATTCATACAAAAATTCAGTACTTCAATACTTTGCACTGCCTGCGCCTGTCCTGTGCGGGATGGTTGGGCACCTCAGAAGCAGCACTGAGCCGAAGTGGCGCAGAGCCGCTGCGGCGCTGCGCAGGTGCTCAAGGCCCTCGGGCGGCTCGGCAAGGGCAGCCCGGCGACGACGGAGGCTATC
The DNA here is from genome assembly GCA_023078555.1 of Ulva prolifera. Lineage (NCBI taxonomy): Eukaryota > Viridiplantae > Chlorophyta > Ulvophyceae > Ulvales > Ulvaceae > Ulva > Ulva prolifera. The sequence continues at coordinate 8,688,692 of CM041200.1, read as the reverse complement.
TCAGACATCCTCGCCAAGGTGGCTGCGGCGCACGCGTCCCCCCCGAGCAAGCTCGGCCGCGCCGCGCGCTCCACGAGCGCCGCAGTCGCGATGGAGGCGGCCAACACGATCCTCGAGATCGCGCCGGTGCAGATGCTGCGCTCGTACGCGGTGCAGATCATGGCCAACTTCCTCAAGCAGCAGGACAACAACATGCGGTGCGTCCTGGGCTGCGCCTGTGGCACCACAGGGCACCTCGTGGCGCTGTCTCGCCCTAGCACAGACCTGTGTGCATCACAAGCATAACGGTGCCCCCAGCACAGACCTGTGTGTGATCTGGTGGCATCTATGCAGTGCTGTGTGCACTTGATGGCAGTTCATGTTGGCACCTGCGTAGATGTACAGATCTGTGTGCTGCGTGGTTGTGCTGCAAAGGCGTGTAGAAGGGATCGGGCGTCGTGTGTTTTGGCTGCGTGGGAGTGAGGCCCCAGTGCATTCTGGGCTGGTGTGTTGTGATGCCATTCCAGCGCTGATGTTGCACCGTCCCAGAGCAAGCAGTGAAGAGAGATCAAGCAGCGGCGTGAAATCGGCAGATCCACCTGTAGCTGTACCACGCTGTCGTTCAGCCGAAGCAGCCCTGATCCGCAGAAGCGTCGACGTTTGGCCTGGTCAACGCAGATGTCTGCTTCTACGCTACACGATGCATATGGACCTCAGCCGAGGAATGGACTGAACAGCTTCCAGGCGTATGCCTATACTCACCACACTCGAACCGCCCGAACATATTTACTTTTAAAATGAAATAGACAGCAACGAGGGCTGTTGCACCCATGTGGTGATGTCTCCGGAGGTAACGCTAGGGAGTGTGACTGCAGGTACGTGGCGCTGAACACGCTGCTGCGCTGTGCGCGCACAGACCTGGGCGCAGTGCAGCGGCATCGCGCGATGATTGTGGAGTGCGTGAAAGATGCCGACACGTCGATTCGCAAGCGGGCCCTCGACCTCGTGTACGCGCTCGTCAACGACTCCAACGTCAAGGTACTGATCCCAGGACGTGCGTGCTTGTGCCATGCCTGTATACCAGACCTGTGCCCGCACGCGTTCCGGCTCTTGAGATACTCCTTGCTCGAATCAACGTCCCGTCTCGGCGCAGCAGTTGCCGCGATGCTGCACGCCCGCTTGCTCAAAACCTGTATCCCGCGACGCCCCATGGAACAAGGTTCTGAGCACTGTGTCGAAAAACAATGGTTACAAGGAAGGTCAAGCTGACACGGCAGCCTCCCAATCGCTACTGCAAGTCTCGATGGGTGGAGCGAAGCCGCTGTGCATACGTTACGCCATGGATTTGGCCGGACCCGCATCATGCAGTGGCATGCACTGGAGTCGTGTGCTGCATGCCTTCCCGCTGCATGCTGGTATGTGGCCAACGCGAATGCACTCGACCCAGCATCTGCTGAGAAATGAAAAAGCTGACAGTGTGTGAACATCTCTATAGCTTGCCTGCAAGGTCGCAGTGATGCTCACTCACTCAGGCTCTCCCATTGCCATGCCAGTTGTAGCAGCTGGTGTAGCTTGGCTGCACAATGCACAGTCTGGTATCCTCCTGCCTGCACTCCCACAACCTCCTTACACTGCTGACCTTTCCATGCGTGCCTCAGGGCACAGTGCTCAAACGTCACCCATATTCTGGAACATCATCTGTGTTACAAGGACAAAGGCAGCAAGGCGGGCAGCACCGCGAAAGAAGCAAACAGACGAAGCAAACACCCAGCCACCCACGCACGCGACACCCACCACGCCCAGGAAACCCATCACCGGCGCAGCAAACGACACAGATCCGCAGACCGCCAAGCACACACCCACACACCCATACACGCTCGCACAGACCCCAACATCATCTGTGCATGCGCAGGCGCTGTCAAAGGAGCTCATATCGAACCTCGAGACGACGGACGAGGCGTTCAAGCCGAGCCTCACCGAGCACATCTGCACACTGCTGCAGAAGTACTCCCCCTCCACCCGCTGGTTCGTGGACCAGCTGCTGACGGTCATGGTCACCGCGGGTGAGCATGTAAAGGTCCCCCCCCCCCCCCCTTCAATCCCAATCCCCGCCACAGTGCTTGTGGAACAAATTGTAGGCCTCGTACAGGGGCTCTTTTCGGCCTGAGCTCGATCTGCCATCAGCACTCAGTACAGGGGGACTCCACTACAACATCATGCATACATACAGGTGACGTACTTGTAGGCACACCACTACTGGTCCTAAAACTTCCCTGTTGAGTGCTCTCCGCGAGTGAGTCTTGCAGCTGCACTAGGCTTACCGCCTGTGCCATGGGGACGAGGCCTCGAGAGGCCGATCATCAGTGTGACCTGCCCAACCCTCGAGCGGCCGAGCTTCGGATTCCCCTTGCCGCCCATGTCCCTGATGCCTTCCCTGGCGGATTTATCTCTGGCAGAGGGTGTGCAATGGCACGGAAGCATCACCATGGGCCATCGGCAGAGTGTTCATGTGCGCCATACAGGACAACGTGTCGCGCGCGTTCGTCGTGCGCGTGTCAAACAGCGAGGCCGACATGCAAGCATACGTTGCGCGGCAGGCGCTGCGCTACGGCCGCGACCACCTCCACTCCGGCAGCGCGCTGCTTATCTGCACCTGCGTCTGGGCACTCGGCGAGTTCGGGGAGCTGCTCGACGGTGCGGCGCCGCTGCTCGACGGCGAGGAGCCGTGGCCCAGCACGCCCAGCACGCAGGCGGAAGCGGCGGCGCAGCTCCTGGATGAGCTGTCCGTGGCGCAGCGGAGCGGCGAGGTGCGGCGGGGGTCTCCCCACTGCTCGGTCATCGGTGCATGCATGTAGCTGTAGCATGTTTGCATGCATCATGGAGACCAAGGCTACGCTATATCATAGCAGTTTGTCAGGCTGGAGGGGGGGGGGGAGTTGCAGCGTGCTGTGGCTCTCGTGCAGTGTGCTGTGGCTCCCTGGAGCGACGGACTGGTCTGAACATCGTGCAAGCGCAGGGCATATATGTGATGAGGCAGGGGCACAGGAATTTGTGAGCCTGGCCCGCCTTGTTGCCTCCACCGCGTGACGCATATGACAGCTGCCTGCTGCTCTCCCTTGCCGCTTGGGCCGTTACGTGGGTGTGGCCATGGCTGCGCGTGTGTGATGATGTGTGCCTCGAAATTCACGGCGCGCACCCGTGCGCACAATTTGCATGCAGATGTGGAGTTGTAGTAGCGGAGTGGCACAGGGGGGGGCTGTGGAGTGCAGGTGCATGCATACGCGGCGATGGCGGCGACGAAGCTGCTCGGGCGCTTGCCAGACGCGCAGCAGAGCGCCCTGCTGGCCACGCTGCAGCGCTGCAGATCACACATGGATGTTGAGGTGCAGCAGCGAGCCTGCGAGGTGACTGAGGTGCTCAAGATCAAGCACTCCATGCCGGTGCGCTCCGCCTCCCTGCGCTGGGCCGGCGCTTCCGTTCCGGTCCGCCTGGCCCCGTTCCTGCCAAATCTGCCGAGCCGCGGTGATACGGGCGTGCGTGCAGCCGGAGCTGATCGAGCGCATCCCGCCGCTAGACGAGTCGACGTACGCCGGCAACCTCCGCGACGATGTTGCCACCATCGAGGCCGCCGCCGCCGCCACCGCCGGCGGTGCCACCTCCGCCGCCGACCTCCTCGGCGACCTCCTAGACATCTCCGACGCCCCCGCCGCCGACGCGAGCGCCGCCGTGCCGGCGTCGGCGGCCCCGGCCGCGTCCGCGGCGGAGCCGCGCAGTGTCCTCGACGACCTCGATGACCTCCTCGGCGGCGGCGCCCCCGCCGCTGCGGCTCCGGCCGCGGCGCCTGCCGCGCCGGCGCAGCCGGCGGCGTCGTTCCGCGCGTGGACGGCGCCGCAGGACGGCCTCGAGGTCGACTTTGCGTGCGCGGCGGCCGCTGGCGCCTCGCCGCCGGCGACGGCCATCACGGCGACGTACCGCTGCGGTGGCGCCGCCGCACTCGACGGCCTGCGGGTGCTGGCCGCGGTCCCCAAGGGCATGACGGTTGAGGTGCGGCCGGCGGACGGCGACTCGCTGCAGCCCGGCCGTGCCAACGCGATCACACAGCGCATGACCGCCGTGAACAACACCGGCGGCGTGAAGCCCCTCGCGATGCGGCTCAAGGTGACCTACACCGTCGCAGGCGCACCGCGGGAACACCTCGGCGTCGTCAACGGTTTCCCGCCTGGCCTCTAGCAGACTCCCCTCCGCACTGGAGAGCCTCCAGACAGGAGCGTTGAAGATGTGCCCTGCGCAGGCTGCCTGAGCCAGCGTACAGGCCACACGGCCTCGAATCACGGGCCATGGTGCTACGTAGCTGTGGCATGCTATGCAGTGGCCTGATCGCATGCATGTAGTGCGAGTCTGGCCACTGGTATGCCGCGGCCCTGCCGCTCGGCGGGAGTGCCGGCTGCAGGCAGCTCGCCCTGTGCGCGCCGCGGAGTGCTGTGTGGGGCAGGCAGGTGCCGAGAGCGGCCTCCCGCCCCCCCTCGCCACGCCCATGGCTGTGGGTGCGCACGATACTCTGGGGCACGCTGGTTGTGGGCTAGCCTCTAACCCTCCTGCCCACCTGCGGCATTGGCCTCCTGTCCGGTCTCGCCCTCTCTGCCCCGGCAGGGTGCACAGGCGGGGGGGGGGGGGGGGGGGGGGGGGGGGGGCTCCGCTGCCATGCTGACCCGGACCGCACCAGCATGCCAGCTGCTGTAGCCTTGGCGCATGCATGTGGGAAGTGCCGCCGGGAGCATCTCCCGGCTGGCCCATGCGTGTGTAGTACGCCATGCAGTGGCGGTCTGCTATCGTGCGGCAGAGATCTAGCCGCGCTGAGTCACGGCCCCCACCGCACATGTGCGGCCGTGTGGCGCCTCCAGCCTGAGAACGTCACACGGCGGCCACCGCGGGCTGCACGCGGCAGCGCGGCATAGGCACACTCCGCTATCCTGGGCGGTATGGCCCCCGCGTTGCCGCCCCGGACGTGGACCGCGTTATAACGCGCCCGGTGTTCTCGCGCTGAGCACGAGAGCCAGAGATGGTGGCTGATGTTCCAGCAGGTCTGTGCTGGCAAGGCGGCTGCGGCTGTGCGAGACCTGACTTTGTAGGGTGTGTGAGGTGCAGAGAGTGTGTAGGGCACTCTTCCGGGAGCCAACCGCATGGTTAATCTCACACACTCGCAGGGCCTAGTTGATGTAGGCATCGTATGTAGACGTTGTCATGCCTGGGCCCTCACCGAGACACGGGATGTTTCGAGTAGGTTTGCTGCTCTGTGTAATCATGCTGCTCACCTGTGTCATTTTGGCACCTGGCCACTGGCCTAGGAGCGCTCCCACAGACTGGTTGCGCATTGGTCCGATCATATATGTGTGCAGGGGTAGCATTTGCATTTCGTGGTTGGAGTCGCCAGTGTATGAGCGCATCTGTCATCAGTGATGTGCGAATTGTGCGCCCTACAGCCACGAAGATTCGCATTCCCGACCGTCTCGTCCATCAGCATAGCCCTGCGCAAGGTTACAGTTGATACACGTCACAAGTGCGATCGTGTGCACGACCGGGGTCCACTAAAAACCGAAACGAACATCAGATCTTCAACATGTGGACTCGAGGCCTGACGATGCTACAGAAGAGCCCAAACTCAGCACAAGAATCTCTCACAAAGTAGCTCCCGCAATCACGCACGCGCACACTCACATCGCCTTGGCCCGGGAAAGCATGGGACATGAGGGCCAAAAGGAACAGTTCTGGCGGATTTGTGATTTTCCAGTGCTAACAAGAAATTAGGCCTACATATTAGGAACGGTTCTGTGTGACCGGCCCCGTGAAGCGGTACTGCGCTCTGCAGACAGCTGCTGCTGCCGGCAGCCCTCGTTTTTTTGTAATACGGTGGTGGGCAGGGCTCCACCGGGCACCTCCCACAGCGCAGCTGCACAAGTCCCACTGCCCATGCACGGTTGTGTTGGGTGGCCTTGCAGAAAATTTGAGGCTGCCATCCAGAAATCAGACCTAGATAGTCTGTTCTATGAAACTGGAGTTGCTGTAATTGGGTTTGACGTCCCAGCACTGCGCTACACTCAGGGCTCCACAGGCCAAGGATGTTGGCACGCACAGTGGCCGGTAGCGCTCAGGTAAATGCATGCTGGATCCGCATACATATGTACATGTGTGGTCGTGGCCTCAGCACGAGAGGGCAGCAGAACTTGACAGTAGCGCAGTCACGCACATCCCGCTTCATGCAGGAGTGGGTTGCCGAGCATGGTTGTCAGGGCGGTGATCCGGAAATTAGACCTAAGGAAGTGGAAGTGTTCTGTGTGATCGGGTGCGGTGACCCATGCATATATGTGCATTGGCTGCAGGCCATGCCTGCGGCGCTCCTCCAGTCGATGTTACACAAGTACTCATCGGGGTGGGGTTTGCTGGGGGAGGCTGAGGCCCCGGGGGGTTGTTGTTGGTGTCTCGGTGTCTCGGGGTGTTGCGGCCGCCGCTGCATGTGCTTTCGGGGCTCTGGAGCCGGGCTGGTGGGCGGGGTGCGAGTGTGGGTGGGTGGGCGGGTGTGCTTGTCGGTGTGGGGTGTGGGGGCTTGGGTGTGTGGGCTTGGGTGCGGCAGTGTGGCTGTGGCCAGCGCAGGTGCTGCCGTTGCGTGGGTGTGCTGATGTGTGCTGCGTGCGGCTGGTTGCGTGGGTGTGCGCACACCCTCTGGTTGTTGCTCGTGGTGCTACCTGCGTTGCTTGCGTTGTCCTTGTAACATCTTCACAGAAGTTCACTTTGCAATGGGGGGGCAAGGTGCGCCTTGCTCCTTGCTCCCCACGTGGGGGGCACGGTTGTGCTCATGATCACTGCCTACCTCCTCCCTGAGTCCCCGAAATGGTTGACCAATCCGGTATATATATCCCTGTCAGATAGTATAATATTCTTGTCAGATGTGCGTTGTCAGACGATTTACTGATCAGCAAAACATGTGGTAAGGCAAGCCTATCATCAGAGAACATGCATGAACCCACGTAGTGAAGGATCAATGCAACTGTGTTCTGCTGTGCCGGTGATGGTAGTCAACATCGCCATGACTGAGTACTGTTGACCTGTGGCCACACCATCGATGGTGTCATGTGCCTGTGCAGATTCCTGTACTAGTCATTCGATTCTTACATGCTTTGTTCGTGGCCATGGTTTGGTTCACAAGATGTGTCTGCCATGCACCACCCAGCACTCAGATGGGCATAATCTGTGACGGACGTGCTGGTCATTGGTCTGTGCTACAAGAACAAGTCCGAGAGGCAGGTAGCACACCAGAAGAACAGGGACTCCGCACACACCCACTGCCCACCCACTGCCGGCACTCCACGCAGATTTACATCGAAGGGCTGTGTGGTGTCAAGCTGTTGCCACACAGCCCGGTGTGTGAGTGTATGTTGATGTTGCTTGGGATTCGGTTTCAGTGTTTGTTTTCTCCTGTTCACTCTTTTGTAAATCATCACCACACAGCCCGACACCACGACAGCCCGACGGGACATCGGTTGCACGCTGGACTCCGGATCCGGCCCCAATGCCAGCCCCAATGCCAGCGGCCCCCCGCACTTGTGCCTCAGCAGTGCAGTACAGCTTGATTGTGACCCTTTCCAGCGAGATCCCCTCCGAACGAACGCCCCTGTAGAGAACCGCCCCCCATCCGTTGACTTGGCCAGGCTGACGAAACTGTGCTTGTTGTCACCTAGGATAATTCGTCTCGGTCAGGCTCCGGCCCCCGGGTCCGGCTCCGGCCCGGGGGTCCAGCAGTGGCGTTTTCCTTTTTACGCACCAGTGCCAGCTGGCAACATCTGGCAGCATTATGTTGATCAACATGACGGTGAGGGCCGGGCCAGCGCTGGCATACTCCCTCACGTGGGCACCCACCCACAGTCAAGGGAACTCGTCCCTGGCTCCTCATATGATATCCCATGTGTGCTTGCGAATCGGCATCACCTGGTCTGGTACATGCATGCATGTATGTGCCCGTGGGGGACAACTGGTTGTCCCCAACTGTTAGCCCGGTTGCAGAGGAACGCAGGTAGTCTACACCAGCGAAATAGTGTCTACAGTGTCGACTGTGCATGCGTGCACTAGCTCTAATGTGTACAGTGTCTACTTGTAGTACAGTGTGCGCTAGCTCTCTCCTGCCCCTTGCCCTCCGGCGCATGCATGGCCATGGAAGGTGTATGCCTGGGCCAGGCAAGGGATGCTGCATGGAATCCACTTCTCATCGAGCGCACGTGGGCCATGCCGTGAACTGATGTCCCTATCCATGCCAGCCTTGGATAACAGGCAATTGATGCTTGCTGCCTCATGGAGCAGGCTCGTGGTCGCAGCCCTCGGATCTCGAGATCTCCACATCACTGTGACGACCACTGGCGCGTTGGCTTCTGCTCGGCCATGGATTCGAAATCTGTCCTGTAATGACCGCGTGACTCGTCCGTACAGGTGCGGCATGCTGGTCATGTCACACAGCTGCAGAACTCCTGGGCGCCGCATGCACTCGTGGCCTCAGGCCGCCGCTGACGCCGGATTCCGCGCATGGCATCATGAACGTTCATCTCGAGATAGATTGATGCGCATGGCACCATGATAGAGCATGCTCTATCATGGTGACCCATGAACGATTATCTGCACATCGGCAGGTGCATCTCTGTGACAATTCGATGCAGCCGGAGAGGCACCGGCAGCACCGGCGGGACAACGTATACAAGACGTACACAAGAACACCAACGCCACCGCGGCACCAGCGGATGCGGACACACGTCGATCCTGTCGACAGCGTTTGTACACAGCACCACACACTCCGTGCGAGCGCGGGCATGCTGAGTGCGTGGGTGCACGGAGCCGTCACAGCATGCACGTTCTCCTGCGCGCTCTGCGGCTGGCTTTGTGCTCAAGGTGGTACATGTGTCCGCTCGAACGAGGGCGCCTCGAGTCGTTGAAACATTAGCGCACGCTGGCTCTAGATTGAGCCTCACAGCAGGGCCGCAGCATGTGCGCCCGCGGCAGGCCCCCGAGCCAGCTGCGTGACCCACACAGTATTCGTGGCCAGACGCTATATCATAATTTGTGCAAACGAGGTCTTGTCATGGAGGTCGTCGGCGCTGTTTGCGTCGAGACGTGCAGGCCTCGGCGCACTGGCTTACACATGTGCATCGCATACATGCGCTACAGCGTTCGTGCGAATGCAATATTGTAACGCCGTGCGCACACGCCTGCGTCATGTGATGACGGGTACCATGACAAAGCTGTGCGCAGGCAGCGGCAAGTTGTGAGACCCCCTGTGCCACAGGCGGCCGTGACCTGCCGCGGCGTGGAAAGGATAGCGAACCGACGCGGATAGCCTCGCACATGACGAGATTCTCTCGACGGAGCTCCGATGAAATGCAGTGCTCCACGATCACACAAAAAGGCGTCGCATGCACCCCGCTACGTGCGGCCGGCTATGCACGCAGCAGTTTGTTTATATGCCATCGCCCGACCTGACAACTCCGATACGTTTGGCTGATCGTTTCAGGCGTTTGGAACGCCGTCCGCCTGAGTCTCACCACGTGCGAGCCTTCCGAGTCGCGGGTAGGAATACGTGTCGTCGCGACGCTTGCTGCTCGCATCACTAGCGCGCCTCACCACCTCTGCGCTCGATTCGCTTGAACTCTCCATTTACGCCGCCCAAAAAACACCCAAGGTCTCTCAGCGCTGGGGCGATCAGCTGTTTAGACCCCGGGGCGACAAGCGTCAACAGCAAATCTGCGTCAACAGCGTCGCGCGCTCTGCAGCGATCCAGGGCGATTCATTGGCCTGTGACCTTGGCGAAGCACTCGTTCTACATCCCAGGCGCGCCCCCAGAAGCTGTAAAGGAAACATAATGTATTTTTAGGCACCGCTGGTGCTGTGGCACGGCCATCGTGGCTGCCAGTCTCGCGCTATCGCGTGACACTGCATTTGTTCCGGGTCCCAAGAGTTGCGAGCAGCTGCGTGGGAGTCGGAGCCGAACGCAGATTCGAACTGCGAACTCGTGTCAGCTCATCTGCTTTCTTGTGCTCCGCCTGCGTCAGTTTCGTTCCCGTTGCTGTCGAACACAAGCGCTGCCGTGCCCTTCGTGATTGCACGAGGCACACGTATCGCACACGGCGCCATGCGGGGCTCGGGACATGTGGCTGCTGGTCTTCCATAATGTTCGATCTTCGAGACAGTTCCTGGATCTGACCAATCATCTTCAGAAGATGAAGCGCCATGCGGTCAGGGCCGTGTCCGGTCACATTCGCCTGTACCTCGAGATGATCGAACACTGCGAGCTCGTCCCGCCTCTGGCACATCCCAATGAATCACATGGCACACACATTACCTCAACAAGCGCATAATGCTGACCGCCGCATGGTGCCGCTTCGTCGGCGATAGCGTGTATATATGTACGTGAAGTCGGTACGGTGCCAGCGCCGTGTTTCACGCCGAGGACCCTCGGCACGTCTCGTTGGCCTGGTAGCCACGATGATCCCTGCCGTTGGTATATGCCATACATGATGCCTGCAGCAGCGGTCTGCAGGCAGACTCGCATCCCGCATGCGTGTGCAGTGGCTACAGAAGACTGCTCAGGCACCTCAACAATCCGTCGCCGGGCTTGCTGCGTGCGCGGCACATACAAAGCAGCGCAAACACAACACAGCGACGGCGCTGCATTGCTATCAAATTTCGCAACGAGCTGTAGCTGCAGGCCACCCACTGAAGCAACCACCCCACCGCTGTGCCTTACCACGACACACTCTTGCAGGTGTGGAGACGATCATTCGCCTCAGCAGAGGAAGCAGAGCTGCCCCCACACTGCGACCCTAACCACTGCACAGCCAGCATCTGCAGCAGAGCATCAAGAGACCCCACGCAGCCATGCATGCGGCTCCGGCGCCCAGCATGGCCCTTCGCCTCCTCTACCTCAGCATGCATGCCATGCTGATGACAATATCAATTCCCCTTCTCGCCAGCCCTGCCGCCGCCGCCACCGGCGTCACCTTGGCCACCGGCGGGGTCCTCCGCGGCCCGGATGCGCCTCTCGAAACAGCCGCCGCGGCGCGCATGCTACTCCACGGCAACCTCAAACCCTGGGAGTACCCGACCTGCCCGCGCTGCCGCCTCATCTCCCTGAGCAACGGCTGGTGGAGCGGCCACTGCAAGTCCGGCGGAAAACTGTTCACATGCCGCCGGTCCGCAAGCTCGCTTTCGCGCCTCGCCGTGCCGCTCGACGGCGCCGTGCTAGAGGTGCCCCCTGAAGACACTGACGCGCTCGCCGTCGATGTCGGCGCGATCGTCATCGATGGAGAGGCGCCGGCGCCATATGTCGCATGCAGCGTGGACGGCGAATGCGAACTACCCGCGAGTGAGTTCGTGCGTGTGAACGGGACGGCGCCCCTCACGGATGCCGGCACGCTGCAAGCACGCTGCATTTTCCCTGCCACATCAGCGTTCACCGGCAGCTTCAGCGGCGTCTGCGTATGCGGCTACAGTGTCGTATCTACGGTGTCCGAGATGGCGGACGGAGTCATCGCAAACGCAACCGCGACCAGCACGCGCGACTCCGGTGGGGCGGTGGTAACGGAGGTGGAGGTGTCGCCCGGGCAGGGCCGCTCCCGCACGCCACGGAAGGCCAGCCGCACCCGGACGGTCGTCGAGGACTTCTGTGTGCGGAAGGCGCGGCGGGTCGTTGGGCCGAAAGACCGTAACCCTGAACGGTATGTGCACGATGAGCACGCACGCATCGGCCCCCGCGACGCGCTCGCGCCGGCGCCGGCAGCGGAGGAAGACGATGGCGGGGGGGCGGATGGCGAAGACGCGGCCGGGGATAGTGTGAAGTTTGTGGGGGTGACGGTTTCGGATGCGACGGTCGGGGCTGTGCTGGAGGACTTTGACACGGACTACGCGGAGCCACCGGCGGAATACAACAACGGCACGGAGGTTGGTGAGGCAGTGCCACCGCCGCCGCCGCCGCCGCCGCCGCTGCCGCCGCCGCCGCCGTCGCCGCTGCCGCCGCCGCCGCCGTCGCCGCTGCCGCCGCCGCCGCTGCCGCCGACGCCGCCGCCACCGGTTTCGCGTGCGGACGCGGAGGCGGATGAGACTGGGGTAGAAGAGACTGCGGAGGAGGAGGCTGGGACAGGGGATGGGGATGTGAACGATGCGGAAGGGCCGGACAAAGATGTGATTATAATGGAGGTTGGAGGCGAGGAGGTGGAGGAGGAGGAGCCAGTGGGTCAGGAGCCGGCGGCGGCGCCAAGCCCACTAGTGAACGGCAACAACGGGAATGGGCGCGGCCGAGGCCGTGAGCGCTCCCGACGGCGGCTTCTGCAGGGGGGAGCGAATGGGTGATGTTGCTGCTGGGGGGTCATGCCACATGCGTGGACGCATGTATGAGGTTGTCGGATTGAAGCGACGGAGGGGGGCTGCGGGGCGCAGATCCCACGCGGTGTCAGCATGCTGCGGCCAAGTGTCTGCTGCCGTGCGTGCATACGTGGGGGATCACTACACTTTAGTTGTCCCCCATGCTGATGTGCGGTCGAGGGAGGTTCGTGTTGCCCGGGGATTTCCATGCATGTAGTTGGACGTGCATGCACGGTCTCGGGCATCCTCCACTCGGCAGCGGTCTGCTCGGGGGACTGGCGGCCCGGTCTGTGATGCATGGGATAGCTATCGAATGCACTGCAGGGTTGTAAAAGGCGGCGAGCGATGGGAACGTTACTACAGATTGGCTGGGGTGCCAGGGGAGCTACGGGGCTGCGCGAGGGGCCGGGCTTGTGAGCGGAGCGGCAGTGGTTAGCCCTCCCCTGTCGCATCTACAGTACACTCTCTTCATGTGTCCATGACAGATTGTGTCGATGGGCGGGGAACGTGTTGTTGGGGAAGAAGGTGACAGGGCGTAACATGCGCGCGCCACTGCTCCAAATGACGCCAGACCCGTCTCCCTGATCACATCCGCAGAGCCATCCGACTTTGGTTTCGTGCATGCTGGTCAGGTGGGGAGCATGTTCACGGCTGCTACGGTAATGGGTCTCCCTGGCGAAGAGTGGTGTCGGCGGCTGTCGCTGCCAAGCATGCAGACCGTTGACCATGCGCAGCACGCAGCACGCAGCGTGCCAGCGCGCCGGTCGCGCTTCGCATGCTGGTTGCTACCATGCTGTGATCTCATGGCGCGCTGGCGGCAGCAGCTGACGTGCAGATGCAGCAGGGCATGCATGCATGGGTGGGACCCCAGGGCCGACGGGCCAGCACGAGCGACATCATTTTATCAAGCCGGGATGCCGCGGTGCCAGAGCGTGGCGCTGCGCCATTGCAGGAGCCCTCTGTTCCAGCTGGAACCTCTAGAGGGTGTAGTACATCGGGGCAGAGATGCCGCGTAGGGGTGAACCGAGTAGGCGTCGTGCCGAGCGTACCGGCGCTGAAAAGCGCGCAACACATTTGCGGCTGGCTGCGTGCGCGGCTCGGAGTGTGCGGGCGTTGGCGGTAAGATTGTGGGGAGATTGTAACTCAGGTCGTCTGAGCTTATGTGTTGTGGAGGGTGTTTCCGTGAGCATGCAGTGTCCATATGCATGTGCTCTGCGCCTCACTGCTGCGTGCTTAAGAATTCTGCAAGAATCTGACGCAACACCTTGCAGCGCACACCCATGGCACGCTCATAAGAACCCATCCTATCGCAACCGAGCCAGTGGAACACTCAATTGCTAGGTCTTCTGGGTTATCATAAGCCAGGTGGAGTCTGGATGGTGGGTGTGTCAGGCGCGTGTGTCTGTTTCGCCGTTTGAGAGCTGACATGCACACATCAACATACCAGCTTACATTGACACCACTGATAGTTTCTAGCATCACATGTCATCACTAGCTCCGCATTCAAGTCTGGCATACTTCCTGTCCGCTAGTACTTGCAGTATAGTATAGTAGTACTGCAGATGTTCGTGGCAGATGCGCTACGGTCACCGTATCACCCTCTTCAACCAATTCAGATTTACTTTACTCTACCATCGCCGGCGCGCGCCGGAGCATCATTCCATTGTGCATATGCGACACATCCAATCTGCTTTTGTTTCATCGTGTTTGGAAGCTGCCCTCAAATCTTACAGACTGAACCGAGGAACCGAAGGACACTCTGTGGAGGCATCACGGGCACTGCTTGCAGCTGCAGGAGGGATCTCTACGTGCAGGAGGCTTTCAACGTGCTGTACGCAAAGACACTCTGCTAGCGCATCCTCCCACTGGGTGGGGCGTCTGCACTCCTGAAACTATGGTTGGAAAATGGTCTGCACCTACGCAGGGGGGGGGGGGGGGGGGGGGGGGGGGGGATTCTCGACCGAAACGAAATTTAAAGGCCGCATGCGGCAACCTCACGCCGTTCACATGCATGCAATGACGCGCGGCGGTCACATATGTATATCAGAGCATCGCAGCACAGAAAGCCTGCAGCCGCCACCATCTGTCGAAAGGGTACACAGGACACATGCATCGACGCAGGCCAGCGCCAGGACGCACTCCGTGACGATCACTGGGGACCTCTGATATGAGATCCGAGGCCACTTAGGATCGCCGTGACGGCGTGTGCTGGTGGGCCGTGCTGCGCGAGGAAGCCGAGCAGGCGCCCGCCGCCGATCACAGAGGCTACAGCAGGAATGGCCCACCCGGGTGCGCCAAGAAACCAGGTGCGCTAGATGGGGGTGCGCGGACATCTGGAATGCTGGGAATTGCTCAGAAATCAATTTTAGGGCCTGTATACTGACTCAGTAAGAGTGTTAAGTTGCAAAATGTGTTTTGTTATCAGTTTAGTGCACTCTAGCGCTTGTCAAACCAAATGTGGAGACCTGACCGCGCACCTATTGGCTGCGCGGTGTCATTGGGTGCGCGGATTGTGGGTGAGCTTCCTGTGTCCGTGCCTCGTTCGATATGTAATCAAGCGCAAAGCTGTTCAAAACGTGCACATTTGTGTATGTGAAGCAGGCGGACGTGCACAACATCGCCAAATGACTCGATGCTGATGTGCTGCCTTGAGAGCTGCGCATCGGAGCAGGTGCTCCACCGAGTTGGGTGCGCAACAAGGCGGTGCACCAAATTGACACAAGACCTGCGTTTAGATATCATTCGAGCGCCTATGATGTTCTCTGTACATTTGGCCATAGAAGGCGGAAAATGTTTACGGTGTAGGTGCTTGTCGCCTCGACCGCCATGTATGCACAAATAGACTCAGTTCTCCGGTTGTGTGCCTTGCGCCATTCCCGTCAAGCATGTGGCACTTGCAGCCTATACTACATTTCATTTGTAGAATATGTAGACTGGCGAGGGACGCATCGCTATGCACACGTGCTGCGTTTTGAACGATGGTTTTGCCAGCACCTGTGTCTGTGGGTCGATTACTGGGATGCGGTAGCCAAAAAATTTGCATACGCCGTCACATACCTATGCGTGGACGCTGCGTGATTGTCAGCGACATGCAGCTTGCTTGTGTTCCCTGAGAGAGAGAGAGAGAGCGCTACGTTACTGGCTTAGCCGATCTCGCCACAGCCGTTCACAGCCATACAACACAATATGTACATTGCTGCTGGCTTCACGCTGTCCAGTACACGGAAACTTGTTGTGGAGCTGTCAATGATTGCGGAGCCCTGTGTGCACATTTGCTGGCCATGGGGTGTTGACCCCGCGGCCCCTTGTTGCCACTCTTTGACAATGTGACGCAGGGCACCAGGCAAGCGCAATATTGATACATCAATATTGATGTTTTTCCTGAAGAATATGAAGCAGGGTTCACATAATGTCGGCCAACTTGCATACTGTACCGACTGCAATATGTCGTATTTCTCTGGCGACATCGTCAATTTCTGGCACTTGCGAGGTCGTGGCATGCGGGCAGCCCTCCCTTCGCTCAAGTTTTTATCGCTTTCATACACATCGCTGCTCATATGATATCATCCTGATAGTCACCGTTCTTCATACTCGCCAGCTCTTGCATGCTGCAACCGTACCTGCAACTCTCGACACTACGCAAACAATGGACCTTCATCTAGCGCTCTCGCTGTTGACTACGCAACGATTAAGTTCTCTTAGTGCATGGTATGCTCCTCATGCCTGGTGTAGTGAAGCGCGCCATATACAAGCTCGCGTTGTTGATCAGCGTGTCAGACGTCAGACGTCGGATCGTACGATCCGGCCCCCGGGCCTGGCGAAGACCATAGCCTACTTGTTTGTATACAAATCATGATCATAGATAGTTTTACAGAGATTACGCTTCAGCGAGTGTGCACGCCCGGAAACATTATCGTTGGACTTTGTCGAGGGCTGCTGGTGCAGAGTTTTGCGTCACTGTTTCAGCTCCAGCCGCGAAGCCAGCGGTAATGCAAGTCAGTAGTTAGTGATGCTGCAGACACGCGATTCGTTTCTTAGACTCTTACGCCAGAAGTGTCACACCATGGTCGTCTCAAAGACTTCCCCATCCAAAGAAGAGCTGTGCTCTAGGAGCAAGAGTCATGATTTAGCAATGTCCTGACCTGATCAGACACCGATGACTTGAGCAAGGTTCACATATGCAGGCATCAGAAAAATAGAGCAAGTTGACTTTGAAAGCTTCACAGCCACGGTGACAATTGTCACTGACGGTCCACCATCGCCTGGTACGTCGACTGCTGCTCCCATATCTATTTGCCTCATCCGATATCTGATGCTGGTGCACTTGGCTGATGTCCTGAATGTCTGGCGTGGCTGTTCATCCATGAGCTTTCACCATATCAACCACTTGCAGGTCAGCAGCGTCCGCATTGCAAATGATATGCGAGAAGCTTGTTTTCTGTAGCCGCTCCTTCAATTTTCAGCTCATGGTGGCGAAGGCTACTGCATCTGTCCTTGGCTGGTAAGACCCGAGCCCGTTGCATTTGTGCTGAGCCGTTGAGTTGATGCCATGTTATAGAACTCTCAGCAACTCTCTTGACTGCAGATCAGTATTGACATTGACTAAGTTTCGACCAGGCTTCATGTTTATATGCTATATGTTTTTGTTGGCATGCAGGAAGACTGGAGTTGTGTGTTGATTAATAAGTACCCCGTATCGTAGTTGTAGATGTGTGCGATAGATTGGTGATGCCCAGCGATTGGACTGGTACCATGGCCTGGCCGGTGATTGGTGATTGGGCGGTAGTCGACAGCGGCTAGTGTAAATGCAACTACCAACTGTACATATGGTAATGCTACTGTATGGACCACTGAATTTACAGATAAATTACACTGTTGCATTTAGCTTACCTGCATCGTGCACCCTGATTCACTGCGGCTCACCACGCTGGAGCACCCGGCAAAAGATGGGGAAGGCAGATACCCAGGGTGAGCACACGGCAGGTGCGCTTGGTCGCACCCAACCGCAAACGAGCCGTACACAGGTTCCTTTCACTACGTAGTGATTGTTTTTAATATACGAAAACCAATAGAGCCAGGTGAGCGGTGTGTCGCGCTCCGTGGCATCAACACAGAGCAATCGCGAATCGAAGCAGGTGAGGCATACGGGCGCGAAGTCTACAGACGCATAGACAGGGCCATATGATGTTGCATATTTTTCAATACACTCTCAAGGCCAGCGTTCGGCGGGTGCACGGGGCGCCTAGCGACGCGGTGATGCGTGCAATATCAGAGAACACGGCACACATCAGCGCGGCAAAGGCCCCATCTCAAGGAACACGTACTGCTACAGAGGATATATCTTTCGACTTCAAACCGAATGGCGATCGTTCGTAAGGACACAGCGGTAACATTGCTCCCTGGTGACGATGTCTTGTACGGCTGGACATTCTGAACGTCGCTCAGAGCTCATCAAGCAAATCCCAACCGCCCGCGAGAGAGGTATGGCAACTTCTACACAATAGTCTCACAAGTATACCATCCGCAATCGGCCGCTTCGGACGTTATGCAGCCAAGTCTGGTGGCATCGCTCTTTCACACATGCAAAGACACAAGCTAGGATCCAACGTGCATACCTCGCATACACTAAAATCGTCGGCGCCAGGAGCTTCCAAAAAGTCACACTGATGTTTAAGGCGCGTTGTGAGGCACCTCTTGCGCGAGAGGTCTTGCACACAACGCGAACATGGGAAACCTGGTGCAAAGCGTGGCGGATGCAAGTGCACGTTCGCCCTCAACGCAAAGTCGACCGGCACCCCGGACGCACACAAGCAATCATATTACATTTTCCAACTTCATCGGGGTCGCAGTTGCATCAGCGGCCTCACCCTTTGGAGCTGGCACGCTAGGCAGTGGAAACGAGGTGGTTGATGGTATCGTTCGTAAATGGGCCAAATGGAACCCGATCGACATCGGGGCGGTTTCATGCTACACAGAAGAGACATCTGTACAATGTAGACGTGTAATTAGGTCATTTGGAGCTGTATTCGTAAGTTTCTGTTTCGAAGTTCCATCGCGCACCCACAGTCGCGCACCCCGGGTGCGTGACTTGGCTGTAGGCCCTGTGATGTCCTCCTGCGCATGCAGAGGCGGGCTCGCGCAGCTGCAGGCCGCGGTAGACAATGCATGCACCTGTGCTGTTGCTTGCACAAGGAGGCCTGCACAACATGTGGGGTTGTTGAAGGCGTGACCGTGTGACATGATCGGCATGCATGACGCCGTAACAACACAAATCTGTTGTTGCGCACTTATCAAGCTTATAATTAATTAAGGCGGGCGGGTATGACGGGCGCGGCGCAGCCAGGAGTGTGGGTGGGGGCGGGCGGCAGTGCCGGGCAAGCCAGCACTGTGTCGTACGACATACACATGTGACGCCCGTACAGGCCTGCGGCGCTAACAATTGGCCGGGATGAACTGCCGGCTGATGGCCATCGCCCTGGCTGTGCACACTGGCGCCGCTGGCGTGCAACACCGCCACGGCGCTACGACGATGCACCTGTGCCGGCATGATATCGATGCCAGCAGCAGGCATCGCATGTCTATGTTTGCTTGCATGCATCAGGGGTGCGCAGACCGCGTTCAGGGACAAGCCGTGACGGTAATAAATCATCGGCGACATGATCATGAGCACAGTCGCAAGGGTCAGGTTTACGGAGTAGACATCACACCTGGGAGGCCGCTGCGAGGAAATGGGTTTTTTCGAACGCAGATTGGCAGTCGTCGTTGGGCGGATCGCCGAGGGCCGCCATGTGCCGCCACAGCGCCGCGACGCCGTCATCGCCTCCGGTGCTGGCAGCAGCAGCCATGCATTGCGCATAGCCAGCGGACGTTGGTGGCTGGAAGTAGAGCGCACAGGCGTCCAGCACTTCAAGCCCCTTTGAGGCGAGGCCGGCGCGGAAGTGTGCCAGCGCGACGAGCTCATATGACACAGTGTCCGGCTTCAGGAAGCCACCGTGCGGGATCTTGATCTTGCTCGTGCTGCATGGTCGCGACGAGGTCAGCTGCTGTGGCGGGCATACGGCAGCGCAGCTGCCGGGCCCCATACAACCCCCGGGGCTGCATGCCACCGCGTTGCGGCCATGAGAAACCGTGAACTGTAACAAGTTGGCAGCGCACAACTGGAGGTTTGAGAGGGGAGCGTTGCTTCTCTTGCCAGGTGACTGGCCGCAACTTCAGAACATTCGAAACACTGCGGAAGGAGATCCATAAACGCCTTGCAGGAGAGTGCGCTAGCCTCCGCGCTCACACAATACAACAAGCGTGCATCAGTCTCCTTAACGTAGCTTCGGAATTCCTCTCACCACGGCATCACCTCATGCAACCCACAGAATTGCAGATGAACTGACTGGACCGAAGTGACCTCACCCCTCGCAAATAGTGTCCAGTGTCCACAAATAGAGTCCACAGGAGGTTGCATGCGTGCAGTGGATGCCCAGCTACAAACTCACAAACGCAATGCACAGTCGCCATCATGATGGCCTCACCTGCTCATCGCATGCAAAAATTTCAGGGCGCGGCCCGGCTGTGGAGGGGTCGCCTCGGAGTAGGCCTGCAGCAACACGTTGCAGCACCGCGTCGCCAGCTCGTGCCAGGCCAGGCCTCGAGCCCAGATCACTCCGGCGTAACGGCCAAGCCTTTCATCTGGAGAGCCTGTACGCACACGCACACCCTCGGGGCCGTGGCCACGCGCTGGCTGCAGCTGGCGGAGGTAGTCAGGTCTGCCATCAGCTTGCGCACTTCCAAGCTTCCGCACAGTGTCCAGCAGCGCGCAGGCCGGCTCTGCGGCGGCGCCGCCATGCGGGCCCGGCGCCGGAGTTCGTGCGAGCACTGCCGCGAGGGCAGTGAAGGGCTCGAGGCGCAGCTGCTCGGCGAGCTCGGCGAGGAGGCAGGCCTCTGCCAGCTGCCACTGGCCAGCCCGGCGCAGCATGCGCAGCATGTAGAGGCACGCCTGGCCGTCCAGGCGGGCGCCCTGTCGGAAGGCCAGTGCATACGCCTACATGTACACCCGCCTTCTGCTGTCACCATCGCGCTATGCATGCGCACGGCGCGCATGCGTCCAGGACAACGTGACCTAGACGCAGTGGATCATCGAACTGCGCAAGCAAGATGATCCGTTTTGATGAATTCATGAAAGGTCGCAAACGCATCATTCAGATGGCTTCAAGGGGTCTTCGTTCGCAAACGTGTGATACAAGGCAGCAGGGGGGGGGGGGGGGGGGGGGGGGGGGGCACTGCGACACAATGCTGCCACATGTTTCGGGCGTGAAGCGCTGAAAACAGCGCGCGATAGGTGACGCCGTCGGCGCAGTGGTGATCCATGGCCTGCAGGCGTGAGGGCATGTTGCAGAACACCTGGCAGGCGCCTGCCGGGTGTTCTGCAACATGCCCTCACGCCGGCTCTGAGGCGCCTCGGAGCCGTCGGCGCCGCGGCTGCACGCCCATAGCGCCGCGTTGGTGAGACACATCTGTAGGTCCCTGCAGGTCCACGTCAATCTGCAGGCGGTGCAGGTGGTCGAAGACGGCAAGGCCATGCGCGCTGCCACAGCCCGGCCTTGGAGTACGTGCAGATGACTCATCTGCTCGGAGCTGTATCAGGGTCCGCTTGCTTGGACGACACAACGGCGCCACGGCCAGCAGCGCCGCCTCGACTGCACTGTCGGTGTCGCAGCCTTCCAGCACAAGTTGGAGCCTGCACGGGACGACAGCGGTCAGGATTGGTCGGTTCGTGGTCTGAAGACCTCAATAGGGGAGTTGAATCCCGCAGCGCTCTCCGCAAGCGGGAGAGTGCCGTCCTTCGCGACCGGCGGCACATGCGGAGCACTCCATCCTGCTTGAAGCCAGGTATACCATGTCTTGGCGGACGGGCTCAGCTGATCCTGAGGAGCGGCGTGGTTCTTGCACAGGGGGCTGGTCCGTGCGCACGAAGACTTGTGCGTAAGACGAGACGTCCCCTTCGATGTGCGAGCTTATGTGAGCTTATGCCCATTCAATCTTCTGTCATATGTATCAAATGCAGGGAAGGCCGATCGCGGCTCCGGTGTGATGTTCCGAGCATGCCACACATGTTCCCAAGCCCCCCCGAGGCTAGCCAGTGGCGAAGCGACCTTCCCGGGTGTCCCTCCGCAGGTAGCACATCTGCATGCGTTATTTACTGCGCAGAAATCTGTCTGCACGAGCGACTCCATTGGCCCTGCAGGCCCTGCATGCGGCATTTGAAAGTCAGTGCTCGAGTTGGGGCCCTGCTCTGTCCTCACGACCACGTCTGTGCAGCACGTCACATCGTGATGATTCTTCATGATCAGAGCTGCAGCTGCATGCATGCGCCACCAAGATGTGCAGAGCGCTCTCGGGGGCTGGGCTGTCTATAAACACAGTTACACGCGTGGGGCTGCGGCTGGGCGTCTCGGTGCATGTGGCAGCACACACGCATGTACAACTTGCGAGCAGTTGCATGGCAGGTCATACAGACACGGCCATCATGCGATGATTGTGACATGAGCGCCCGCCCCGGAACAACATGTATCTGTACATCCTGTAGCCACCAGGGCCGGAAGTTCACCCCTAAGCTTAATTAAGTCTGCAGCTGGGGTATCACTGAAAGGGCACGCTCGTGTCGGAAAGACGCTGCGGCAGCGGTCACTCACAAAGAACACAGGAATGGCATTGATGTCACAGGGCGCAGCAGAGTGAATACCTTTTTAAATCTGAGAGCCCCTCTGCGTGATGCTGCGGCACGGCTGCAACAGGCGGAGCGCGGTCAGCATCTGCACCATCACCGTCGCGGCCATCACCAGCTTGTCCAGCTGTGCTGTCGGGGGGCGCCAAGGACATCTCACGATCAGAGCGCGGGCTGCCAAGTGGTGACTACACATCGCTGCAGGTAGCCTCAAAGTCTGCCGCTCCGGAGGCTGAAGCCGTCCCGCAAGGCCCGCGGTTGCTGCCTGGGGCGGCCGCCACCGCAGTGGCGTCCGTGGCCGGATGTGAGGCCAGAGTTTGGCCGGCCGGGAGTTCGCCCGGGGGATCCACCGCAGGCGTGTGGACGTGCCGCGGTTGCATGATGGTGCTCTGACTCATTTGTCGGACAAATGCAGAGGCAGTTGTGCGCGTGTGTGTACCGCTGGTCACCGCCAGGGTTGCAATTCCACAATTGTGGACGCCCTGGAGCCAACACGAGTGTCATTCGCCGCATGGCCTCACCATATCCCAGAAGATGTTGGCCCAATCCTCCTGGCAAATTGAGGATGAATCGCGTATTGAACACGTGTTCAAACCAGAGCGCTGCCACAAAGGGCGCTGCCACAAAGCATGCCAGACGTACTTGCGTAGATCCGCGCGAGTCTCCTACATATGAGGGCCACAATGTTTGACCGCGGAAGCACTGCTACTTGAGCCATCCCATGTTGCGAAATCGAACTACATACACTGCAGTGCTGATAAATGTTCTGGCCATCCACCACTGGTGGCAACCTCGCTGAGCACGCTATACAGACGAGGCTGTATGAGCTGTTAATGCTTAATTAAGAGATTGCCAATGAGGACCCTTGCAGTCGGGTTTCCGGGCTGGGGAGCTTCCCGTGCGTCTGTTGTCTTCAGACCCCCTGTCATCGCCACGTGGTTCAGTGGCATGTCCTCTGCACTGCATGTGCGGGCAAAGGGCATGGCAGCACAAACTCCATCAGTGCAGCTGCGGCCGATGTCTTTAGATGCAGTGGCATGTCCACTGCACTGCTTGTGCGGGCAGAGGGCATGGCAGCACAAAAACCATGCATCACCACACTGCTGTTGCAGCCAATGTCTGCAGATTCAGTGGCATATCCTCTGCAATGTCAGTGGAGGCAGGGAGCACGGCAGCCCGGAAACAGCAGCATACACAGTTCTGTAAGGGTTTCTGTAGAAGTGTGCAGTGCCATGCCATGTGCACTGTTCGACATCGTAGGCAACCGTATTAGCATGCTGTGATGAAGATTGTTTCAAAGCTATCTGGAAGCAGCAGGAAATCCATTCGTTGCCGCTCCACAGATGCAGGCAAGGATGGAGATGTCAGTGCTGATGACCTGGATCTCAAACATCGTAGGCAAAGCTATTAGCATGCTGTGATGAAGATTGTTTCAAAGCTACCTGGAAGCAGCAGACAACCCATCCGTTGCCGCTCCACAGATGCAGGCAAGGATGGAGATGTCAGTGCTGATGACCTGGATCTCAAACATCGTAGGCAAAGCTATTAGCATGCTGTGATGAAGATTGTTTCAAAGCTACCTGGAAGCAGCAGACAACCCATCCGTTGCCGCTCCACAGATGCAGGCAAGGATGGAGATGTCAGTGCTGATGACCTGGATCTCAAACATCGTAGGCAAAGCTATTAGCATGCTGTGATGAAGATTGTTTCAAAGCTATCTGGAAGCAGCAGACAACCCATCCGTTGCCGCTCCACAGATGCTGGCAAGGCCGGAGATGTCAGTGCTGAGGATCTGGGCCTCAGACATCGTAGGCAAAGGTATTGGCATGCTATGATGAAGATTGTTTCAAAGCTATCTGGAAGCAGCGGGAAATCCATTCGTTGCCACTCCACAGATGCAGGCAAGGCAACCCCGTCTCGGACGAACGACGCGAAGCTTGCTTCATGTGGTTTGGAAATAATATTATGTAATACAGCCGAAACAGAGGCGGGCGTAAGCTCGTTGGAACCCTGCATGATCGAATTTGCACACCACAGACATATTCCGCAGGGGAGCCCACAGTAACGGGAGGCGATCGGTCGTCGATTGCACCGTATCTATAGCCTTCGATAGAGGGCTGCAGGTGTTCCCCACAACAAACGCCGTATGTAATACAAGCGGGCAGAGACAAACGAGGCCCATTGATCGACGGACGATCCCTGGAAGCCACCGCCCAAAAAACGGGGGTGCGAGACGTCAACGCAGACAGTCCAGCTGGATGCAAGATAAAGCGCGACGTCGATGGACGTTCATCATACATATCTTTTGTTGGCAGGAAGTTGCCACGGCTACCAGAATATAACCGCCGGAGCTAGCGTCAAAACAGGCTCGCCGCCGCTGTCTCAAGCCAGTCGTCGACTGGACTAACAGAGGGGCAAACTTTACCAAAAGTCAAAGTACGATACTATATGTGAGTGAAACAAGTGGGGATAATGTTTGGGGGTTGCATGAGGGGCGTAAGCCGACGTGCCATGCTGATGTTAACCGAGCCGTCTCGTAAACAGTGTGAGCATCGTCCCTGCACCTACGCGCCCCCTGCTTGTAAGTAGAACGATAATTTGAATAATATGATCCCTGACGCGGATAGCAGGCCAAGAGGCAGTATAGAAAGGTGATCGACGATTGAGCCTGAAACTGAAATGCAGTGCAGCAGTTGCTGTGATTGCAGCAAGCAATTACAGGCCAACGATTGAGATATGTAGGTTCAGATACATGATGATGCTCCGTCCGTGCAGGTGGCCTTGAAAAAGGACGTTCCCAGTTACGGGACAATGGGACAAGCGGGCACGCCACAACGGCTACGGACTGCCTCGATGGAAGGTGCTCATCATTCCTGATACGTGGTTTGCACTGTACGATAGTATAGTGATCAAGATTGCATTCGCGATGCAGGGCTTCCATATGAATTCCCTTGAGGTGAACATCCTCGTTGCCCAGTACGGACAGACTAGCCGGTGCGCGGGCGATCCAGAGCCCTGATTGCATTGGAAGACGTAGCGTAGTTGAGTATGTATAGTGCCGTGAGCTGTGTGATATTTGCAGGCAGCGTCCAATCACACGAATGCTGCACTGCAGGCTGCCCTTCTCGCCTGCAAACTTCTAAACCGGATGGTATGCCCGGACAATGACAGCTGCGATAATCAAAGGGATGCTTCGGTGCGTGCCACAATCCAACGCCGAGTTGCATCGCATAACATGCGTGCTGCGCCACATCTGCCACCACGCTGCTGTGACGTTGAAGCACAAGAGTACTCTGTTTTCATGACTCACGCTAAGGGCCACATCCAGAGCCAACGATCTTTGAATGCAGGGGCCGATTCCTCAAACGCCTAGAAGATATGTACCTCTGTGTCCACGCATCCGCAATTAGCTGCGACATGGGGGCGGCACGTGGTGGCGTCGTGAAGCAAATAGCAGTGCGGTAATCTATTGATTGATTCGCTCCATGATTACACTGGTTGTTGGCGACATTGTCAGGCGTCCCCTCGGGGCCCGTAGGTATTCGGTCGAGATGTCGGGGGTGCATTTTGGGAGCGTCAGACGCTGTCAAAATGCACCCCCGACATATCGAGACTGCTGAAGCACATGCACCGCCCACATGCAGCGGCAGTAACCATGGACGCGCGTCATGACGTTCAGGCGTCATCATCATGACACGTTGCCTGCGTAATGTTTGCAAGGTACCATGGGTCGATACAAGGATGCCTTCTGCAAGAAGCTTTGCAAGGTAGCGCTTCTTGCAGAAGGCATCTTCTACAGCTGTCGTTGGAGCAAGCACGAATATGATGGAGACGCCTTGGACATAGACTGCCAGTGCACGACACTTGACGTGTTGGACCCATGCGCGATGATCGTCACCGTGGCGTGCATGAATGGACTTGGAATTATTTGGAATTATTTGGAATTGGCAACGGCTTGCTACAGTGGATCCCTAAAGAGTGCACTTCAGTGATTGCCGAGGCATCTCCCGTGAACAGGCGTGCAACCCACGCAGTCGAGGAAAAGAAAGCCGCGAGGGGTCAGTTCAGTCCGCCCTTACGCAATGACACAATCCGCACTTACACACGACCACACACAATCCGCCCTTACGCATTAGCGGATCGAACCCCCCCCGGTAAGGGCGGCCATTAAGGGCGGCATAAGTGCGGAACGACATTAAGTTAAGGGCGGAATAAGGGCGCCATGGGTTACAGACGTGTATTGATTCAGAGATTGTTAGATATCTACTGAGGCCTCAGTATATATCTGGGAGCCCGGGCGGTTTGCCCTACATAGAATTGCAGTGAGATATCTCACCACAATTCCGAGTCGGCTGCACGGGCGCGTCACTCCCGAACTGCCACTTCCGAGTCGGACCAGGCCAGCATTGTCTGCGGCGGTGGCCATCTGAGTTTTGGTTGTGATGGCGTGCACGGCCGTGTGGTTTTGAGCATGTGTCTGAGTGACGTTTTCGTGCATCATGATGTGCGGTGTTCCTTCGTGTGGTTCGAACGAGTGATCGCGACCGTGCGGTGCCACGGGCCTCTGGGAAGTTGTCCTTGTACACGTGGCACACATTGGACCGCACAGACACACACAACCAGCACACTTGGGGCCCAGGCGATCACCGGCATGTGGTCCCGTTCATTCGGAGTTGTCAACGTCTTCTTCAGGATACGTACCCGCGTATACGCACAGCTCAATAATTCTATATTTATAAAGATAGTAAAGTGTACTTTACTTTAAGTACAGTAATTACTTTACATACGTCACCGCCCGGACTCTGCCGGGTACAAGCAGCGAAGAGAGCCCCACCCCCCACACCCGGAGTCAAGATGCAAGGACAGCAGAGCACAGGTCACCCACTGACCCTCCGGCACTGGCAGCGGCACTGTCACCAGCTGGCAAACCCGCCATCGGAGCCCTGCAGAGCGACCTGCTCTTGTACAGGTACACTTCCTGCACCATGTGGCATATGTGCTGAAGAAGAGTGAACGGGTGCAGAAATATACAGCAGAGGATTTCAATCCATCAAAGTAGATCTCCTCGTGCGACTATCTGCGAGATACTCTGACTCTCCTCCTTTTACCTCTAGATCTTTTACCCTTCTAATACTTGCAAGTAGTTCAATCGAATTGATAGCATAGCTCGGGGGCACTGAGGGATTATGATGTGTCCTCGTGGCGCTGCTGGGAGCTGGAGTTGGCGGTCGTGCGCTGGTATCGTGCTGTGTGCATGGGTGTGATGTTGCTGGCGTGGCTGCGGTGACCTGGGACTGTTTTGCGCTTATGTGCTGGTTTTGCGAGAAGTTGCTTTGCGATGCCTGCGGCGGTACTTCCCTTCCGACTTGGCCCATACAACCCTCAGACAACACGTCCACCTCTGAATCTGAAGTGCCTGGTAGCGTCCATAAATGTTGGCTCCTGCGTGAGCATCTCCATTATGCTACTCCAGTAGGGAGCCAGGACGAGTTCATCGCCAGCATGATGTGCCCCTGACTGTTGACGTGTTTACTTCAGTTTGCTTCAGCTGCTAGCTTCTGGCTAGCGAGATCCTCTTGTCCCCTCCACCGCGATGTTGCCCGCTTTGAATCGAGCCGGGCAAATCGTTCCACACTGTGGTCCCGCAAAGGAGCCAAATCGTCTCTCCTACTAAAATGAACAGATCATTGCCGTAGCTGCCACCTAGTGTAGACGTCGGCTCCCAAGCTGCTTACAAAGAAAGTGCAGTTTGCAAGACCAGTCGTCGAGCACAAGATCATGAAGCCGCCGAGTCACTACCGCCTATGATTGTAAGAGCTAGCTTTGATCGCCTTCGTCGGTTGACGGCCACGGAGCAGTGGGAACACATCTCGCTGAATCCACGTTTCCTGCGTACGTGGTTCTTGATCAGTCTACTCTCGGAAGCGGTTCTTACTACTGTTGTCTATGTTTGGGGCTGGGTTGCGGCAGGTCAGCCCTTCATTGTTGCTGCTCCTGCCGTCGCGCATGTCGCTGTGGTCACGTTAGCTCTCTTGGCTGTCCACTTTCACGGCCCGATACCCCACGCTACGATACTGTGCCCAGCTTACAACTTGCTGAAGATCTACATTGTGGTCTGCCCTTTCATCCAACAGGTCCAGAATGTGTGCCCTCTCCTCCCAGCCTGCTGATGTTTTTACCAGTGGCTTCTGTTGCCTGGTTGATGGCCTACGATCAGCAACTTTGTCCAACGTCAACAAAAACACTGTGCACCGCTGTCAGGGCAGAAATATGACTCACTTGGTTTGCAGAGACCATGGGGAAGTTGGAAATGGCACATTGCAGCTGGCACTGTCAGCACTTTCTTGATGCACTTCCCTTGTGTGGTTTCGACAGAGTCATGGCAGGTGACGCCACATCGTCTTTTAGAAGCCCGCTTGGATGTGGCTTTCTCGGGGTTGGCCGCTGTCTGTAGGCATCTGGACAACATCATTGACATAGACATGGGAATCAAACTGCTGGACCAGGTATGCCGGTATCGCCTACCACATTTGCTTCCTGACAAATGTTGCCATACCAGCATTGGTTTCTTCACGTGAGACTCCACCTGCTTCGCATATCACTGCCCTGAATCTTAAATGAAGAAGCAAATTGCGCAATAGGATAGCTGCTGCCTGTGCTGCCGGATTGTCTGAGCGAAGCGCAACTGCATCAGGAAACTTGAGCGCTGCAGCCTTGAATGCTCTGTTCGTGATTGCATGGACTCTCAACGGTGTGTCAATATGGTACATCTGCATATTAGAATGATTGAAGCCAAAACATACGCTTTTGTATGACACAACAACTGACGTGCAGGCGAAAGGTCCACAATGCAGGTCTAGCCTGCACAGCATCTGCGATGACCTGTGGCCGCTTGCCTGCACTTATCTGTCCCTCAGTACCATTGAAATGTTCGTCTCCATCGTTCTGACCTGTGGTGGAAAATTCATGGCTAGTGGCACCACTCACGTAAACAGGTGTGTGTTTCGGCAGCACGGTCCACATGGCTACCAATGAGAATTCACATGTACGCGTTATCAAATGTGGCAATGTGTTAGAGGGCTGCTCACAGTATAACTTCTGATTGGATCGTCAGCCTGCTGCTTGCCCCTCAACAGTGCCTTCCAGGTACAGCGCACTGGTGGAATTGTCGCTGGCTGCGCTGTCGAGCCTCCATCGGCATGCTATTGCTCGACTGGTGCTGTCTCCTCAGACAATGTGACCCCGACATCTGGAACCTGCTCCATGTTGTCTCACCCGATGCAGGATGCCATCGGCCACAGGTCGGATCATTCCGAGTTGTCACTGTGCAATAAGGGTACATGGGTCCAAGATCACATGCTTCAAGGTTCTAATGCTCTGCAGAGGCTCAAGCCGCTTGCAATTGCATACAATCACAGACACACACGTACTGCTGCCCGGCACACTTTCACATCGTGGCTCTGAGGCTGCCCTCTGTGCATGCAGGGTGCGGGTGGCTGTGTACACCGTCTCCCTGCTCTGCGAGACTGGCCTCATCTGCTCTCACGTCATGCACTGGCGTGTGCTGCGCGGATCCAGCGGCTTCTTCCCCAGCACCGGTGGTCCGCAACTGCATCTCCTCCCAGCAAACCGCGGAGTCCAGATCGCAGTTGCCACCACAGCCAACACTCTCATGTTTGCTGCCAACATTTGGGGCCTTCGCCGCTCGCTCGGGTATCTGAAACGGTTCTGGAGGCAAATGGTCAAGTTGGTTCGCCGGTTAGGAGATGCGGATGTGCCGCCTCCAGACACATCTGTGCATGCCCGGCTGCGGCTCGCCCGGGTTCAGTCTGTGCATGCGTGGCGTGCTCTGGAGAACCAATCGCTCTGTGTCAATGGGGGAATGCACGTCGAGGACCTGTTGCGCCCGGACGCCGGTCAGCCGGTGTTGCCGCCACCGCAGATGTCCTTGACGTGGTCAGAGCAGATGACTGCGCTGAAAGCGTTGCAGCGCCAACACTCCGTCCCTCTGCCGCGTGGCTTCAGCTATCTGGTCCAAACATCCGAGAATTGTGGCTTCTATGCCCCTCGCTCCAATGCCGGACAGTCCACACGTTTCAGACAGTCACAGATCGGTCTGTGCAGTTCCCTGGCCCCGGACAGAGGATCAAACGATTTTGGGGCAGTGCATACTTGGACAGCCTCACTTGGGAATGGCTCCAGTTCGCCAACGGTTGCCAAGAAGACGCGGCTCGCACAGCACCGTCACAGCAGCAATACATTACAGGATACTTACTCCAACGGCGAAGATGCTCCGAGCCTGGAACCGAGCCGAGTCCCCATGTACCGTGTGCCTCATTTTCAGCAGAACTGCTTGTACGCCGATTCGCATGCGGGCGCAGTGCCGGTGCAGACGGATGAGGCGCCCGTAGCTGCGGACGGAGACAAATTTAAACAGTGTGCATCGCATTGCTTGGGTGCCCTGCAGAGTGCCGGAAAGACGACCGGGATGGATCGATGGTGCGTGTTTGTGTGGTTACCATGGCCCGGCCTGCTGGGGTTGTGATGCATGAAGAGCTTTACGAAGTCCCGCCTGGCGTATGCTTGTCCACGTGCAGGGATTCAGGGGGTGTGGAGTGGAGGAGCTCCTTGAATGGGCAATTGCGGCCCAGCGATGGGAGTGCAGCAGCACCAGCGGAGGGCATCTCCATGCGGCTCTCTAGATCTGCTCACAGAGGTTTGCGTGTGGATGTGTCTGAGAGGCCCTCGACAGGCTCCAAAGAGTTGGAGATGGGGTGCCTCTCAGAAGACCTCAAGGCTGGGGGCAGTGTGAATGGGCACAGGGAACATTCACTGCCAGACGCTGCGCCTCTGACGGCAGGTGCCATCTTGCGGGCGCAGCTCAACATGGAGCCGCGTCCGGGCATTGGTCGCCAGAGCGCTTGGTCTGCCACGGGTGCTGGCATAGTTCTGAAAAAGCAGACTGTGCTGCCAGTGCCATCATCATTTAGCGCTGGCAGCCTCAGAGCATACGCTCCCCCACATGTGCAGGCTGGACTGCTCAGGTCTAGCAACGGGGGAGCCTCCAAAGCGAGGATGGAAAATGATTTATCGATGGTAGAATGTGCTGTGCCAACGGTGGCTGGAGTGGAGCACTTTGAAGGCCTCTATCTGCTGCGGCCGGGGCATAGCTAAAGCGGTGCAGCCCATGAGCCGTGTGGTGGCGTCGCACCATATCAGGCAGGAGATGCAAGCCGCGTGGTGGCGTTGCACCAGTTCACGAATTACAACGGCAGCTGATGCCTGTGCTGCAAATGTCTCCCATGGGAGACCGCACGATTGCTGCAGGTGCAACGTCTTAGATCCAGCCAGTATGAGCATTCACATCTGGATTCACGATTTGCTGCAAGCCGCCGGTGAGAAAAGGCGCCAGTGCACCATGGTGGCGATCACTTGTGGATCGTGTGGTCCGATGACACAGAGTGTATATCATACATAGTATAGGCTTTTCTCGCTCTAATTTCAGCCGCATCGAAACAAAGAAGCAACCCGACTCGGGTGACGGATGGCCGAGCTTGGCGCCCCGCCCTCAAGACGAGCCTGCGACCCAAATCTTGACCTCCAGTGCAATCAGAGCATGCCAGTGTACTATTTGGACTGGCTGCAGGCAATTGCAAAAGAGAACAGGTGAGCAGGCCCGTGGCCTAGGCAGGACAAGATCAATTCAGAATGCCAGAATGACCCGGGTCCACTCAGTCTAATCACAGGCAACCGGTGAGTTACGTTTGTAACAGTACCTGCGGCTTCCTGTGACGATGAGGCCACATCCATGGCCAGCTGCGTGCAGCGTAGCTGTGTCTGATATCAGTTCCCCATAGGTGTAGTAGCCATATGTAGCCCTACATAGAGTTCAAAACCGGCTGTAATTCAACACTGGCAATTCAATACTGGACAAGATCTGGTTGCCCTCCCCCTTCCCCTGCGCCCATCCCACTTGAATCACTGGGCTGTGCTTGATCACACAACAAAGGCCCCTGTGGCTTGGTGGGGTGGGGGTGGGTCTTGGGGCCAGGGCGGCCCCCGGCAATCGGGCGGCCATGATGGGCGGCCTCAGGCAGCAGTGTGTTGGGTTTGGCCCTGTCGTACGGCGGCGGGCGTTGTGGTGCTGGTGGTTGTGATGTTGTGTGTCGGCCGTGGGGTTTGTGCGTGCGCGTTTGTGGGTTTGGGTTTGTGGGTGTGTGGGTCTGTGCGTGTGTGTGCTGGTGTGTGGGTGTGTGCTTGGCGGTCTGCGGATCTGTGTCGCTTGCTGCGCCGGTGATGGGTGAGATGTTCGTGGGTGTCTTGGTGTTTGCTTCGTCTGCTTGCTCCTTTCGCGGTGCTGCCCGACTTGCTGCCTTTGTCCTTGTAACACAACAAAGGCCCCTCCAGGCTTCTTGCTATGTGCCCCTCCACCTTTGCCCTTGTGACACAAGCACTAGGAGAATGGCGACACACTGAAACGGATCCGGGTGTCGTCCGCCAGATTCCGAAAGTCCGTTCACTCTCTGATACCTCTCCGACGTCATCGGATGCGAGCAGTCGGATGGACCTTGGACTTTGGCACCGAACCATCCGCCGACCCAGGTATATTCCGCCGGACTGTGGACGTACCTTACCGCTGCAAGTGGCCTTCGCATGTCTGCGCCGGCTGCCATGATACGAGGTCACTTCGGGCCAAGCCCGCGCTGACAGTGGATCGAATGATACTATTGGTTACTTTATTACTACATGCGGATCTGGAAACGACTGGATTGGACACGGTGCAGGTATATGTGGACCCATACTCATGGCAACTGACATCGACTTTGGGCAGGAGACGAAGCGGCAGGAAGCTGGAGGCAGGCTCACAACAGCGGTGACTTTTTGCATCGCCCAAGATAGCGTTGGTCCGTATGTCAGGCTCGGCAGCAGTCCTTGTAGTGTTGGTCGTCGCCCTGTGAAAGGTGGCCGGGAAAGCGTGCCCATAGGTTCCTGGACACGAATGCATGCGGTGGTCCAGAGTGGCCATTCGGCGAATGGCCACTCTGGCGGAGTTACGTCATCATGCTCCAGGTAAGGCGTGCGCCCGTCCTCCTGGACACGAATGCATGCGGTGGTCCAGAGTGGCCATTCGGCGAATGGCCACTCTGGCGGAGTTACGTCATCATGCTCCAGGTAAGGCGTACGCCCGTCCTCCTGGACACGAATGCATGCGGTGGTCCAGAGTGGCCATTCGGCGAATGGCCACTCTGGCGGAGTTACGTCATCATGCTCCAGGTAAGGCGTGCGCCCGTCCTCCTGGACACGAATGCATGCGGTGGTCCAGAGTGGCCATTCGGCGAATGGCCACTCTGGCGGAGTTACGTCATCATGCTCCAGGTAAGGCGTGCGCCCGTCCTCCTGGACACGAATGCATGCGGTGGTACAGAGTGGCCATTCGGCGAATGGCCACTCTGGCGGAGTTACGTCATCATGCTCCAGGTAAGGCGTGCGCCCGTCCTCCTGGACACGAATGCATGCGGTGGTACAGAGTGGCCATTCGGCGAATGACCGCTCCAGCGCGGTTGATCTCACCCTGCCCTACCCGAGTGATCAGGCGCCTTTGCATTCGGGGCCCCCAACTTGGGTCGTGCTTCATGAAAGGGACAAACGGTGGATATAGTGTATGATACGGCTAACTTCCAGCGTTTGGAGTTCACCTGGCGTTTAAGTGCACCGCGTCCCTGCTGGCGTCGTATTCCTTCGCCTAGCTGCGCTGCTCGTGACCAGTTTCCGCTTCCGGCAGTGACCAAAATATTTATTTGCATACAATGGATCCGCGCCATGCTGCAGCAGTTGCAGGACTGTCAAGTACCCAGAATGGGCCTACTTCCGCTCGCAGCGGAGACTTACTCGTTGGTCGCATGCGTACTCAGAGAATCCCTGTAGTGGGTACTTTAATTTCAAGGGACGGGCGTTTTACGGATCGTGCCCGCGTCGGCCGCAACGACGGTCCACTGTCCGGTCCTGGGGTGTCGGTGTGGTGGTCCCTGGGGGTGGTTCTGCGAGACGACGTGGTGGAGAGTCGGACGAGGGAGCTGGGTACGGCCAAGGAAGTGATTGTCACTACCTGTCTCGCGCTCTCCTCCTGGCTGCACGAGCAGGCAATGCTCGTGTCCTCGTGGGAGGGCACAGGGAAGACCCCACATGGCTGCCTTGTGCCCCGGCGGTGGAAGCCCCTGTTGGGAAAGAAAGAGGTGTGTGTGCCCGGTGTGCTGGTGGATCAGCTGAGCGCGATCTGCATTTACTGCCAGTCCACTGACACGGGGCCCAGCTAACCTGTGGAGTGGGGCCAGGACTCAGTGCCGCCATTTGTGCAGGTTGAGATCACCGGCCACGTATGTGAGTCTGGCCTCCCTAAGACCAGAATCACAGCGGAGAGAGATCCGGAACTTCGCCAGCGGTTCGATCTTCCTCAGATCAACGTGGGGGAAAAGCGCAAAGGCCCGGACCCCCCGCCTCCAGACGGTGTGCTCTCTGCACGCATGTTGTTATGTAACGCAGTCACGTATGCTGTCCCCACATCGTGCGCGGCATGGCCTCCGCATTCGTGCACAAGTGACATGGGTGTTCTCGGTGCAGTGTTTCATTGCTCCACCCCACGACACGTCGTGTGGGCCTGGGCTTCCTTCATGTCTGGGCTGTCCCCTCATCGCACCAAGTTGTGGACAGCCGGAAAGGCTTCTCCCGCGGTGGAGGGTCACGGGTCCTCCAGGAGCAGGGAGAGACCCACATCCAACCTCCCAGAGGACCTGAACCCGCTGGTGGCGTGGGTGCTGTATGAACACGCACACTGCGCCCAGCTCGAGAGCATGGATGAAGATGAGCTCGAGCCGTGTCAGTCGATAGCACGGCACATTGGGGACCGGTGCCCCAGGATGTTGGCGAACACAAACGGGGTCCCTGCACAGCCGGTTTTCCAGCTGACCTCGGGCGCGCCGGTGTTAGTCGACATGCACACCTCGCACTCGGACCTCATCAAAGCTTTCGTGCGCTCCGGTGACTTAACATGACTCCGGCATGGACAGGGGGACTGCCTGTTGGTCTGTGTGCTGTCCTGTTCTACCCGGCATTTGTGCCTTATCGCATGCATGATCGTGGCCATGGTGCCCCGGGCCCTGTTTCTGTCCCTGTTTCTGTTGATCCCTCAAGACTGGCCTGTCACCGGCCTGGGCTCGAGCTCTGTAGTCAGGTCTCTTTGCGTGCAGGATGTCAAGATCCTCGGTGAGTTTGTCGCCGCGCTCGACAACTTAGGACCCTGGGTAGTGGCTTATGCGGCGGAGCACCCTCTGTTTGATTGTGCAGAGGTGCGAGGTGCCACTGACCTGTACATGCCATCGAGAGCTGCGTGTCTGTGCAGAGCTGTATATGCTTGCTGTTGCCCGTCCCCAATTGTTGAGTATACCTGGATCTCGCCGTGCAGGGTGACCGAGTAGCCCGAGCTCTCCGTCCGGCGTGGAGTTCTGTCCAGGCATTCAATTCCCACATCATGTGGGCATGTGAAGGGCTGCAGCTGACCTCTACGGAACTGGCGTCCTTCGCCACGAATGGGGTCCACCTGTTCATGCATGCTTATCGGCGCCTCGTCGCCGCGGCTGTGACAGGGGACCCGGGGGCGCCTGTCCTGGAGAGGCGGCGTGTGCAGGACATTCCAGTCTTGGAGCCCAGCCTCCTGGATCCCGCCTTTGCCGCCATCCTGGTGTGCACGGTGAATACCAGCAGTGCGCTACCAACCTTTTCGTCTCCATTGTTCAGGATTCAGTTGTTACCTGCTGTAGCCCCCGAGGTGGGGCAAGACTCAGCTTTGCAGACAGTGCTCTCGTCTGAACCACGCGGTGCATCCAGGTTTGGTGAAATCGGGGTATGGTCAGCCCGTCAAGAGGCTGGCCGACGACCTGATCCCCTTGTGCCCGCCCCACACGCTGTGGCACTGGGCGCTCAGGAGCTGGCGGTACCTTAGCGTGGTGCAGAAAGACATCGCGGGGAGCAGTTCCGGGAAATCAGCATCCCCGTCGGTTGTCCGCCTTAGGCCAGGATCATTCCCCGGGATCAAGGACTGGGATTATGCCGGCGCTGAAGATCTTGCCAAGCTGTCCTTGGCCAAGGGGATGCAGAGCTCAAAGTGTTACATGTGCGAACCCCCGGTGATGGTCCCTACAGTGACCAGGAGTGTCTCTTGCAGAACATGCTCCCTGCATGTTCAGTCGTATGCGTCTGAGTTCTGGCCATCAGATCCTCCTGTTCTTTCACCAACGGGAGCATGTGTTGCTGTTAGTTGATCCAGAGTTGACATGCACGGGCCCTGGGACTACCAGCGTGTTCTGTTTGTTGTTGGCGACTCTGGTTAATTTTACAGGGCGGAGCTCAATAACATTCCCGAAGGTATCCTCGCCACCCTGCCCGAGGACTTGCGGCAGCCGCCTGTCGTACCACCCCAGCCTACCCCTGGGGCAGGGGGTGCCGGTGACACCCCTGCCTCTGGCCAGCGCAACCGTCGACGAACCGGGAAGCACGAGGTAGCTAAAGCACGTACCAAGTCGCTATTGCTGCGTAAGATGGGCCTGCCACCAGCCAAGAAGGGGGACACAGCCGCTGGCGGCACCGACACCGGCGGCAGCGACACTCAGGAATCCGGTGGGGACAGGGGCACCACCCGCCCTGCGTCCAAGGTGGCCACAGGGCCAGAGGTGCTCGGCCCGGGTGCCGCTGCGGGGCCGGGGCAGGGGGGGGCAGTCTCCCAGCCGGGGGGGGGATGCGTGTGGCCGTCCCGCAGAGGCTCTGCCGGTCACGGCAGTGACAGGGGGGTTGAGCCTGACTGTGGGGCGGGGGGTGGTTTGGGGGGGAAAGCAGCGGCGGTGGCAGATTCGGCGGCGAAGGCGGGATTGAACCCCACTGTGAGGGTGGCAGCCACTGGGGGGGCTGCGGAGGCATTGCCAGTCACAGCGCTGAAGGCGGGACTGAGTCCCGTGGAGGGGAGGGCAGCGGGGGGGGGAGACGCGGAGGCTACGGCAGGCTTGGCGGGGCAGGGCGGGTTGAGCCCAACGGTGGCGGGGGCGGGGGGGGGGGGGGGGGCTGGGGGGGGCTGGGCTGCAGAAGCTATGGCAGACATGGCGGCGCGTGGCGGGTTGAACCCACCAGTGGGGGGGGAAGTTGTGGGGGATGTTGCGGGGATCCCCTTGCAGGGTCAGGACGCTACAGGTCGTCCAGAAGTGGGCCCCTTTGGCCTGCCTGTCCCCGTGCCGGCGGGGGGACCGGCACCGACACCTACAGGGTTTATGCAACCGGACAGTGCGGGAGGAAGTGGGGGTCTGGTGTACGATCCGGTAGCAGACGCCATGTTTGCAGATGCTCTCGCTGAGGCAGTGCTGTATCCGGAAGACCACTCCTCAGACGATTTCGGATCCATCAGCTTGGATGACGATTCGGTTCGTTCTGACCCAGCGGACCCCCGCTGCGCTGAGCACGAAGTGGCGGCAGAGGACCCTGAGACTAGGCCGTCCCAAATAATCTACCTGCACGATAGTTCGGGGTCAGTTCGTCTAACCGTGGACGAGTCCTTCGAGGAGCAGAAGACCACCCTGCACATGGCCGCCACTTTCGTATCCCCTCCGGGTGGTTCGGTCGGGCGTGCAGCTCAACTGCGGCTCATTGTCGTGGCAGTGGACCTGATGTTGGTAAGCACCGCCGGCATGGGTTTGACTAAAGCGGAGCGCTTAGTCCGCATGAAGTCGATCATATCGGCTTACGGGCTCCAACCAGATGAAGGCACTGTATCCGAAGTTGTGTCACTGATTCAGACGGTGCGCTCCTCCAAGCAAACAACCCCCGCCACCCCCCCTGGCCAGTCTGTCGCATGGCCGTGGTGGGCCAATTCTCTACTCCCGCTCCCAAGGCAGACGTACAGTACCCAGGGATGTTGACCGTGCAGGGACGCAATTCTACAGAGGGCAGCGAAGCCGTCCCAGCCCCGGATCCTGTGGTGAATACTGGTTGATGAGCAAAGTCCCTGGGGGATGGGGGCCTGTGGTGAATACTGGTTGATGAGCTAAGTCCCTGGGGGATGGGGGTGCCGGTAGCACAGCTGCGTGGGAGTACACTTTAATGCGGCGTGCAGTGTCCGCTAAGCCATCAAGCGTAGAACTTCCCGGCAGTATCAGCATAGTAACTTTGTTAATGCAGATGCTACGGGAATACGTCAAAATTATTCCCATTTCGACGGTAATACAAGGACGGTGGGCCACATCACTGTACAGTGATGCACCCCCGTCTACTAGTGCCATACGCTCTGCTATAATGCAGGGGTTGACCGTTGTACCCCTCTAATCCTACAGCGCCGACCTGGTGTAGCCGTTGAGGATTGATAGTATTTTTTACACGAAATAACGATTAGAATACTGAGTCGAACTCCGTACGCAAACTGTGGCGTCTTGTCTTCTGTAGACAATGGGTTCAGAACAGTTTCAGCTGTGCCTGCCTGGCAGCAGCCCGCAGCGCTGCAGTCGAGACACCGAGGTTCAGTGCAGCTGCAGCGAAATGGCATCACCTGGCCTGTGGCGTCGGAATCTCCCGGATGCCACCCTTCAGTGTCTCATAAACGCGTCTTCAGCGATTTAGCCATCAGCTTGTTATACTGCTGTTTCAGGGTAGCCACTACCGGGCGCGCAGTCTCCAGGAAGGCGTCAAAGCGCGCCTGCAGGTACCACTCCCTGCAGATCCAGCAGCTTCATCAGGCAAAGGTCCCCACCGGGCCTCCAAGGGGGTGCCAGAGGATAGATGGTGACAATGCTGCGGTGGACATGGCAGGTGCATCGACTCGCCCGCACCTCAGCTGCTCTTCGGAAAAGTCTTTGAAGGGCGGTGTCTGGAGGTGGCGGTCCCACCTAGCGTCGGCTAGAATCTTGGTGGCATCCTCGACTGATAAGTGTCCCAACTTGTCGCCCCCTCTCCCGCCTCGGTGCCACTCTTGAATGAGGGCTCGAGTGAGGACGATACGGTACAGCACCGCGTGCTGCACCTTGACGCGGTTGGTGAGTAACAGGACCCTTCGAGTCGCCTCGACACCGTGGATGTCACTGCTGAACACAGTTCCCCCCTCCTGTCGCATGCGGTGGATGACGTCGCACACAGCGTCGGCCAGCATGCATGTGAAAACCCCGCAGTCGTGGCCGTTTGGTTGCTGCGGGGTTCCTCCTACCTGGACACCATTGGGGGACGGTTATAATGCTAATGTTACGTCAACAGATCAAGTCCACCGCAGACCTTGGACGCGGGGTGGTTCCAAAGCAGTACGCTGTCCGGGTTCGGGCAGAGAAGGAGGGGGGGGGGGGGGGGGGGGGGGGGGGGGGGGGGTCAGGTGGGCGCATTCAGAGGGTGCTGTTGTGTCAACGATTGCAGTCCATTTGGTAATATGCGCGACTGTCAAGGGTCAGAGGACAGCATCTGTGTGGATGGTATCGCAGGAGAACAGTGGGACGTGGGCATTGTACCTTCGCCAACTTCAGGGTTATCCTAGCGGTGGATTC
Source organism: Ulva prolifera (assembly GCA_023078555.1). Lineage (NCBI taxonomy): Eukaryota > Viridiplantae > Chlorophyta > Ulvophyceae > Ulvales > Ulvaceae > Ulva > Ulva prolifera. The sequence continues at coordinate 8,649,047 of CM041200.1, read as the reverse complement.
GGTCGGCCGGGTGGCCAGTCGGACGTTGTGTGGGCGGCCCACTGCTTTTACCCGAGGCCGGGTGGTAGATGCGGGGTCTTCCGGGGGGGAGGGGGCCCGGCCCTCGGGGTAGTCCAGCGCCATGCACAGAGCCTCACTCAAGACGTCCCTGGCCCGTTCAGCGGTGCCTGAGCCGGCGCTGATCAGGCTGTCAAAGAACGACACAGTCGGCGCCTTATTCTGCTTCATACGCCCTGCATTATGGCTGAAACGTCAGTAGTGGCGTTCAGCGGGCCTACTGTGGGGGGGGGGGGGGGGGGGTATGGGGGGGCGGGGGGCAATATGACAGTCCTACGCACAGCAGGCTACCTCATCACAAAGTCTGCTGCGGCGGGGAGAGCGTACATGGATGCCAGATGACAGCCAACATCCAGTGGCCGTTCCGGGGGACAGGGACTAAGACACATTCTTGCTCAAAGGTGTGAGCTTTGAACAACCACCGCCCCATAAATCTGGTGCGTCCGCTTGACCAGTCTGCGTCCGCATCCCCAGTACATATCCCAGCCATATTCTGGCTAGGCGTTGCAATGACGCCCTGCCCGGCCAGTGCGACACACCTACTCAAGGCGTAGTCAACGTGTGTACTCTCGGCCCATGCGGTGGGCCAGCCTCTCGCGAGGGTTTCCAGACCGACTGTCACAGACACCCGAGCATCCCCAAAATGCCCTAGTTGCAAGATCACACCCCCCACCACATTCGGGAACCTCCCCCCATCGTCGTCGTCGGAGGACACTACGGTCGGTTCAGCTGCATCCTGCGTTGTGTCGGCAGCGGATGTACCGGCGTCTTTGGAAGTGGACCCCCACTGCTGCTTCAGCTTGCCCGGAGGCTTTGCAGGGATGTTTGTGACCCAATCCGGCGGCACCACCGGAGGGTGTGCCAGGAGGGATGCTGACAGCCGCGGCTTATCCTTACCGGCGGCCGAAGGCTCCGGGACGTCCGGGGCAGGAGGAGGTGCGGACTGGATTGGCCCCTCTTGACCGGGTGCTGGACAAGCAGGCTCCGGAGAGGTCCGGAGCGGGGGGGGGGCCTCGCCGATGGAGCAGATGGCTGCACCGACTGGGGCAGGTTGGGGCCCCTCGCTAGGGCCATCATCAGGGGTGACGGATGGAACCGGATTGGCATCGGTGTCCGACCTCGCCTTATTGTCTCCTTCGGCAGGGGGGTCCGCAATGGGCCCTTCCCAGGCGGGGGGATCATCCGGGGGACCTGCCGGCCCCGCGTCTGCGGCAGCTAGTCTGGTTTCGATAGCTGTAGCGGATTCGTCCAGCCGCGGCGGCGGCAGACAGCCACTGGTCCGCGATGGCGACGGCGGCCTCACAGGGCCAACCGGCTGTGGGGACTGCTGGGGCAACGCCACAGGGGGAACCCCTACTGCAGCCGGCCCCTCGGGCGGCGGATGATCCCGGCTAAGGATCTGCGCTACGGCCGCAGCCCCCCCCCGTGCGGCACCCCGTGCCCCCCTGGGCCACCTAATTCGGGCGGGCTGCTGAAGACTGGTGCCCCGATCTGCGCGCCCTCTACCCGGAGCCCGTGCCCCTCGTGCCTCGCCAACCCGCTGCTGCTGCCGCGGATGGGTGTGTCTGCCACGCCCCTGCCTTCGGTCACCCGGGCCTATGCTGGTGCCGCTGGACTCTGTTGGCGGCGGGGCAGCGGCTGCACCCGGTCCTGGGGCTGTGGCGGTGCCGGTGACGCCCCCAAGAGCGGCGTCGGGTCCCCCCCGGTCTTCACCGTGCGACCCGCCCGCCCCACCCCTCTCTAGCTGTAACGCCAACATGGGCGCCTGCAGAGGCCCCACATGAACCTCGGAGACAGGCCACTTAGGATTTGGAGTCCGTGCGAAGTTTGCCTCGCACTGTATCCACTCGCAGATCAAGTCTGTCCCGCCCGTGTGCCGCACACGTTCGAGCAGGCCGCCAGCGTCTTCTATGATGCCCGCGCCGACCTGGCAAGACCGGTACAGCACGATCTCCTCTGGCTTGCACGGGGCCTTAGTATGGACCGCGCGCTCGAATGCGATCATCCGGAGGTCGTGCCAGAGGGATTTCATCTTCTGCTCTACCCGCGCGGCGTGGTCGGCGGTGTGTGAAGCCTCTACACTCTCCTTCATCGCCCGGATCGAGTCCAGGTACATGTCTAACCCTTCCCCCCCGGCCTCCACTATAGAGCCCACCATGGTAACATCTACAGTCGTTAATAGGTAGGCGTTGGCCATGAAGTCTATCGGGAACCCGGGCTTCCGGGTACAGATCGTTAGTGCTGGGATCGGCTGGCCAGGCGTCCAGTTACCCTTCAGGGCGGTTTCCAGGAACCGCTTGAAAGACGAGTCACACTGACGGTTACTACGAATTGTCGCAAGGTAGGCCCGCAAGTCCCCGTCCGTTATCATACTGGCACACATCGTGTGGACTGTACACCGCACAGAAACGTTCTATCCGCGCTATCGCGACGCAGTCTTCCTACATCAACTGCATCAGACCTTGCACCTACCATTAATCTGTCCGCTGGACCTGCGACGTGCACTAACAGACGACACCGACGCTTGAAGAGGGAGCGAAAGTGGCCACGAGCGCACGCCGCAGGACGTGGGTTGTATGGCTCCAACGAGGGTGGCGCCTGTAGACACGCACTGGCGGGGACTCTGGTCCCCCCCGTGGCCCTCTGGCAAGTATGGAAAATGCAAAGTGGGCACAACTGGGATTGCCATCAACTGGGATTGCTGACGAAGGCATTTGGCGGTGGTCTTGTACAATTACACAGTTCGGCCAGAAGCCTTGTTCGCTGTGGACCAATACTGCACATTTTGTGCAACCCTCCGGACTGGAACTAACTGGCATGGAACTGCGTCCAAGTCTACGACGTATCTGCCGGCATATGCCCGAGACCCCCTGTTTGCACCCGCCACACCGAAAAACTCGGGGGGACGTTTCAACACGGGATCTGGGGCGCGGGCTCCCGGGGTGGCTGGCAAGGTGCAATTATACAGATCAGCAACCCCCAGGTACAATGGGTTTGGTTTCGCAACACATGACACGCAACACACGCCATCCCGGGGCTGCAGACACGCCCTCGTGAAATACTGCAGTTCCCCGACGAAATACGTCACTGTCCCGCCACCCCCGTCCCCGTCCCCCCCAATGAGGTACCTCAAGAGGCACCACTTGTTGTCTTTCTTCCCTTGCGTACACTGTTGCGCGCAGCTGAACATGTCTGCAACGCGGGATTGCATCTGGTGGAACTTCATAAGTGTCACTGTGCCCTCACGGCGAGCCTCATCAACACTGCCATCCACCTTCAGGCCCAGAGCTCGGTGGATGGCCACCTGACGTGCATAACCAACCCCCAGGCGACTGTGAGTTGGCCAGCCCTCGTCCTGTAGGGAGTCCTGATGGAAGAGGAGGTACGGCAACCCTGTCAGATTATCTCCCACAAAGTCCAGGGGGAGGACCGCCGCAGTCTCAGACTGGGCTAGGGCCCTGCCCACCCCCACGACCCTGCCGGTGATCCGGTCACTGTCAATTGGTTGCTCCCCGTCAGCGGATCTTCCATTGCGAGTTCGTGCCCGCCGGCGTTTCTCAGTCGCTATGGCATCTGACAGTGAAGTCATGGCAGCAGGCAGTGAAGCTGCATCATGCAACAGCCGCATACATGTGCGGCGCAGCAGTTCATCGCTCACATATACTTGTTCAGGGCAACGAGTCGATCGATACTTGATCAGTCTCTTCAGGAGCTGGACCATCCGCTCGATCCAGAATTCAAGACTGAAGAAGGATGCACCGCAGCACCTCACCTGATCCGGTAGGTGACTGGCCGCCAGATGCAGCTTGTACGTGCTGAGAGCAGCCCCTTCAAACGTCTCTTCCGCCAGTTTGGCGTACTGCAGCAGCAATCGCTGTGCTTCCGTGATTCGGGCCGGTGTGTGCTGACCCTCTTCATATCTGAGAAAGTAGAGGGCCCCTGCTCGCAGGAGCCCCCACGACTGCTCAAACACGCTGCGTATGCGTTTCTCGGAGGCTTTCCACGGGAGATCGTGCAGGAGGTACAGCGAGAATGTCTCGGTGAAGGCCAGCCAGTCTTCCATGAGCCAGCGACTGCGGTGCCTACGCAAACAGTCACCCTGACTCAGACGGGATGCTTCAACAGGAGTGCACATGGTTCCTGTGTCCAAGTAACAGTCCGAAAAATGGCGCAGCCTCGGATGCGAGCAGGGTGTGCAGGCGATGGGACTGCGCACTTGGTGATGTCGGTGTACACCTTCTTGAAAAGAGAGGTCTGCATGATGTGGGGCGCTCTGGCAGCTATCGCCTTGACGACATCCTCTGGCAGTCGGAACAGGGCCCGGAGGCCAGTCAATGGCGCCTTCTTGGACTTCTTCCGGCCCAGGGGAGGGAGCCACTGGTTCCAGAAGTCCATGAGCACACCGAGCAGAAACACGTGCGCCACTCCGAGCCGGAAGAAATGGCAGGGACTGCAACGCCACAGCGTAATTCATAATCAACTCCAGACTCAAGGGCGAGGCAGGCAGCAGCAGGCTGGGGGTGCTCGTACTTGAAGTAGGAGAGGAGACTGAACAGCGGAGAACCTTTCACCCCCAGTAGCTTGTACTCATCTTTGGCGAGCTTGGCCCTGGACTTCGGTGTCTTCCGGTCGCAATAGCGTTTCAAGGTTGGTGCGTGGACCTGCATTACCACAGGCCTGGCCAGGGTTACCACAAGAAAAGAGCCGTATCACCAACGACGCTTGTTCGGTGTCAGAGGGGTTGGCAAGATGAGTTGCGGCGCACAGAGGGGGGGCAGGGGAGTAGGCCGCATGTGCACAGTTTGCATTCGATGACACTGTAGATGGAATTGCACCTGGGCAGCGATCGTGTCGCCCTTTCGGCCCCTGGCCAGGATCTCTGCCGCCGAGTACTTCAAGCGGTTGTCCGACTCCCAGGACGAGGGCTGCACATGCCGGGGCTCAGACCACGCGGTCCGTGGGGGGTTGCCACCAGTGTCCGGTTGTACACTCCCAGGCACCATCCGGGGGTTTGCAGCCGAGGATGCTGCTTCTTCCTCCGGGGTGAGTGATTTCCCTTTCAGAGGCCCGTCGGCATAGCAGGGCACGGGCTGGTGCAGAGGGTGATGGTGTCCCATCCACCTGTGTGGCATGCATGATAGCAGTTATAAGCAGGACAGGTACGTGAGACAGCACTAGCAGGAAAGAGATTACAAACGTAAGTGAACACCCCGGACCTGACAGTGTTGGAGGGGTAATCCCACACGCCGTTTTGGGCACATCTGAAACATGCCCTCTTCGCTGTATGGCCGATGCTGTTGGTAAGTTTCTCCAGCCACGGGATATCCCCCTCCACACAGCACAGCACCGGCCACACGTGCAGTACCTCGCCCCCGGGCAGTGTGATTTTGAGTGCCTCACCCCCAGCTCCTGCACTCCAGCCATCACGTGGTGCGGGGGCCAGACACTACGTGATCGGGAACTGTACACATCACCCGGCAGTGACCAGGAAGACAAGGTGAGTGCGCGCCCGGATCATGCTTCTTGAAGAACGCCATCACGGACTCCAGAATGCTGGCCATGCATGTTGGTTCGGATGGCCCCTCCACCACTCCAAGGGGAATCCAGGCCACATTGGTACTTGAGAGATGGGGCGGCAGGTCAAGCAGGCGGATCCCCCAGATTGTGACACCGTGCTGCTTGTTGACGTACAGCTGGGCCCCGTCCCCCCCTGCAGGAAAAGCGACTGTCGGGACACGAGGCAGAGGGTCTCAATTCGCGGAGTTGCATAGGCGTGCCGATGCGGTGTGATAGCCACCTGCTCAGATGAGGAGGTGGAGCGCACCGAGGCTGAACAGCAGGACAAGCTCCCTATGCTTTGGCTTCAGGATTTTGCCCCCACACGCCAGGTTGAGGGCCTTTCCAGCCGGGGAGTTGAGGAAGCTGCTTTTGTCTTTGACAGCTGTTGCCCTGGCTTCCCGTACGCTCGTCAGCAGCCCCGGCTGCAGGAGGAGGTCTTTCAGCGAGGCTTCTTCGCCAAAGAAGAAAGCTGAGCGCACAGGGACACCCTTCCCTGTGAGATCGACATCAAATCGCTGTTGACAACAACCTGGGGTTCCACAGGTGTCCGCCAGATGCTGGTGATGGTCACCCGGATCAAGTGGGGGGAACAAGGTCCAGCATTGGGGACAAACGTGGCGCGTTACAGAGGAAACAGGCGGGACACCCAAGACCGCCTTGACGAGGTGGAAGGAGGGAGGGAAAAAGTTTCCATCGGGTAGCAGGAGGTAATGTATGAACCTGCACCACGTGTCGACGACCACGTCTTGTATGCGGAAGAGGCTCTTCAACTGGGCAATCCACATGCACACTGTGAGGACGGTGAGGGCGCTGCCGGTGTATATGTGTTTCATGCGTTGCTCATGCCACCAGGCGCCCGTGCCCTTCCGGGCCCCTGTGGTGGGGTCCGGGCCGTCGTCATCCGCCTCCTGCATGTGCAACGATCAGGCGTGTCCTACGGAGGAGTACGAGCTGATTCACAGCATTGTATGTAATGGAAGATGTGGACACACCTCAGGTTCGTCTGAACTGTAGTCCGTCTCTGATGAAAAGGCAATGGAGTCGGCGTCTGAGAAGTCTGAGTCGTCGTCTGAATATTGTGCGGGGCCCTCGGCGTGATCGCTTTCGGACGGTGGGGGCAGCTGTACACAATCCCAACACCTCGGAGTTGCATTGGGCGAGCAGGCAAGAAACAGCTGAGGGACAGGAGCGCTGACACCCATGGCCATCGTGATCACGAGCCGCTGTCATGCCGATCTGCATCATGATCAGGCAAACCGGGACTTAGCACGGTCAACTACCGAAGGTACGCACGTCGAAGAGGTCGTCGGAGTGGGCAGGCTCATCGGGGGGACCCCCCATGTCTGGAGGTGATGGGGATCTCCCAGAGGGACCGGCCCCGTCGTGTCTGCCGCTGCGGTCATCATCGGCAGTAGCGGAGGTCGGGCCAGCGGCTGGCCTCGAGTCTGGGCCCGCGTCGTCGTGTCCACCAGCGGCTCTCCGCGATGCGGCTGCTGCACTCAGTCGACGGCTGCAAGGACCGTGATGGTTTTGGGCGGTGTTGTGCCTCTGAAACTTCTCACCACAGCCTAGACACTGGTATTTAAACGGTTCCTTCCCCGTCGGCTCGGGAGGGATCAGGCGCTTACAGTTCGCTTTGGCAACCAATTCGTTCACCTCCGCCCTCTTCAGTCTATCCGCCGAACCAGCCATGGTAGCCAGCCGGACTTAAGCATTCTTGTGAAGATGTTCAACGATAGCGCGGCCTCTGGTGTTTGTCGTCCCTATGATGGCATTACGTCCCACGAAGACCTCCCTGTCGCATCCCATGTTCGCACTGACGCCACAATCCCAGGCGAGGCGCCGGGGTATCGAGGCAGCCAAACCTTTGAAGGCGGACCGCGCGACGACGCTACATCGGCATACCATTCAAAGCACGGAGCAGCAAAGCATGTGCGAATGACGCGATATGTTAGCTGTGCCTACGATACGACCATCCACAGTACGGGCCATAGACGTGTGTTAATTCCGCTTTGTCTAATCATCCACCATGTCCAACCTGCAGTTCACGTTCCTCCGCGCGGCGCCCGTCGTCATCGAGAAAGAAGTTGTAGATGACGCAGACAACGGAGCAGGGATGCTTGACGTGCTGGTCAGCAACGTGTGGAGCAGAGGTGCCGGCGTCGACGGGTTGACTTTGACGTCAACCGTCGACAAAGACAGCTCCGTTGATATCGACAGTGTCGAGAAACTGATGACGTGCGTAAGGTACTTCTTCAGGAAAGGCACTATCGCTGGACTGCTGAAGCCGCCCGTGCTGGTGAAGGCGCTGGGCAAGGGCAGAGGGAGCGTGGGACAAGCGTCGGCAGCAGTCGGCACTGCACACTCCACAGCTACGGCCTTGACTGGGGACCCGGAAGCTGACAGGCGGTGGGAAACGATGAAGGATGCGGTGATGATGTGGACGGAAGGGATGAGATCCAAGGTGGCGGGAATGGCCGATGCCCACACGCAAGGCAAGAAGGTGCAGGGACTAGTGAACCTGGCCCTCCCAGACGACGAGAAGGTGTGGGTCGGGAGTATTCTAACGAAAACGCGGGCGGACGCACTCGGCAAAGCTGCACATGGGGTACGGCTGCTGTCTCCGACTAACAACGTGATTGCAAACTGGGGTCCACTACCACCCCGTCAGGCCCACGGGATCCCATGCCACCGACTGTCAGTGTTGTGTCTTGGCGCGTCAGAGTCGCCATTCGCGGTCAGTATGCAGTGACGGGTATCGTGTACAGGTCGGCAGAACAGGTGAAGCGTACAAAGCTGCGACTAATATCAATCATGCTTTCTACCGCCAGCACGCCCATTTGAACGCCGTGACCAAAGAGTGTGCCTCTGCTGATGCTCGGGTTATGCCGTGCCTGTTGCCGTGCCCATGCCGTACCTGCTGCCGTGTGTAACGACTGTGAAGTCAAGAGACATAGAAGAAGAGATCTGTCGTCTACCCTTTAAGGTTCAGCTGCTTATATACTATGAGATCTGTCGTCTACCCTTTAAGGTCCAGCTGCTTATATACTATAAGACAGCCTGTGTACGACACCTGCCACAGTGTGCTGAGCTCAGCCCACTGTTCCCCGTACTGTGACGTATCGTCACACCGTGCCCAACGGTGGCGGAGAAGGGAAGCACACAGTATCCGCCCAAACGGAGGTGACCCGATGTGCAGGAAGTATGCGAGACGGGCGTGGGACCATAACACGGGCCTGCGGAGGAATCCCAGCGCCCGCGAGCAGAGGAAGCTGCTCGCGGCAATGAATGTGTTCCAGAACACCAAGGCATGTCCTCCACCTTGGTCAGAGTTGGAGTGGCCATTCGCCGAATGGCCACCCCAGCGCGTCCTGCGTTGTGTTGCACTGCACGCGCCCGGAGTGGCCATTCGCCGAGTGGCCACTCCAGCGCGTCATGCATTGTGTTGCACTGCACGCGCCCGGAGTGGCCATTCGCCGAATGGCCACTCCAGCCTGTCATGCATTGTGTTGCACTGCACGCGCCCGGAGTGGCCATTCGCCGAATGGCCACTCCAGCGCGTCATGCATTGTGTTGCACTGCACGCGCCCGGAGTGGCCATTCGCCGAATGGCCACTCCAGCGCGTCATGCATTGTGTTGCACTGCACGCGCCCGGAGTGGCCATTCGCCGAATGGCCACTCCAGCGCGTCATGCATTGTGTTGCACTGCACGCGCCCGGAGTGGCCATTCGCCGAATGGCCACTCCAGCGCGTCATGCATTGTGTTGCACTGCACGCGCCCGGAGTGTCCATTCGCCGAATGGCCACTCCAGCGCGGCGCGGCCTGCTTGAATCCGCACTTGCATGGCCACTGACCTGCCATTCGGCGACTGTGTTCCAACCAATGTGGTTCGTGCGCAGTTCACCGTGAGAGGAGACCGCTTCCCTATCGATAGCGAACCCATGAAAACCCCCGAGGCCTGGGCTATGGAGGACGGTGAGTATGTGTGCGAAGGAATCGCCAAGGTTGCTGCGGCCCGGCGCGCCCTCGAAGGGACCGCTGACTCTCCCGTCCAACGGGGCAAGAGACAAAGGAAGACCGAGAAGGTACAATCTCACCACACGCTGTACTGCCCGCCTGAGGTTGACCATTAAGTGGTACCGGGATTGTACGGACGCCTGTGTGAGCGGCATGTGCCATCATTCGAGGCAGCCATGCGTGTACAGGCTCCTACCGCATCGAAGTCAGGAAGACGGGGCACTCATTCCAACAGCGGACGGCGCACAATGCTCGCTGACTTTTCTCCCCGGCGGCCAGGGCTAGATCCAAGGGCAGACCGCACTGCTGATAAGGACAGTGAGCACCTGCGTGACGTGGAAGAGGTGGGTCACGATCAGATGGGTGAAGAGGAAGAGCCTGATTCTCCCCAGCGGGCAGACGATCGATGCGAGTCCCCGGAGATGGAGTTACAAGCCGCAGCGCCGGTACGTCCTCTTATGATTTGTGCCAATTGACGCCTAGTCCGATTGTACTTGCCCCACCCATCATCAGACCAGGTGTAAGAGCGCCTGTACATTGCAGAAGTCCAACAAAGCTCTTGAGAAGCGAAAGGCCAAGGCAGAGAAGGAGGCCGCCCTACAAGCGCGCAGGGATATTCGGAAAAAGATAGAGGATTGCGAGGCTAAGCTGGCAAGGCATCAGCCCAAGAGCAAGGGTGCGAGTGTGCAGAAATTAAAACAGCAGGTTGCTGTATTGACGGTATGTCACTACCCCGATACACTTGAACTAACATGTGACACCAATGCCTGCAATTGTAGCACTATTTGTGTGACAGTCGCTCAGACCACGAATGCATTAGAGCCGTGCACTCATGCAGCTGGTATTGCATGCAGGCCGAGTTGTCAAAGGTGCAAGACTCCTTAATTGACGACTTCCCGGACGAGGACGAGTAGACATGCCAGTGCATTGTATGGTTGTATTTGGGCCACCTCAGGACCATCTTGCAGCCTGTACGTAGACATAGGTCCTTTGCCCGGTCCTGTCCGCGGAATGTCAGGGAGTCTGTCCTGAGGAAATGTGTGGGAGTGTGAGCTATGTATGAATCTAGCGATGAACAAGGAAAGCACGCGCCATGTAAGCACCTACAGCATATGAATGCAGGCCTATTGCCAACTGCAGCCCCGTGTTCACGTGCCTCATAACAAAGAAAACAACCACATCATGCTTCCACAAAACCGCGATCCTTCCTGCACTCCGCTTACATGTGCGCGACCAGGTCTGATCCGGTAATAACGCCCATGACGCCCATGACGCCCATGACGTCAGGCATTGCGTGTCCACAAGTGCACACTCCTCGAAACCATACGTGAGTTTATCTCAAGCCAGACGGATACATGTACGTCAAGAGGTCACCAATCCTACGGCCCAGCCTGTATTTCCCGCATCCCCGAGGCGGACGCCATACGGATCCGAGACGGATCCGAAATTTAGTGCACGCGTCCGTAGGCCCTCCGTCGGACGCACAACGGAACCGTCTTTTCTTCCGTACATCCTCCGGTTGGGCTCCGAAGGCAGGCTAGTAACAAAAGGCGTTGCCCTGGGGCGTACCGGACGGGAATCGGAAAATCCTACCTGCCTCTGCCCCACCTCCGCCACAAGTCTCCGATACTCCTAGCAACCTACGTCCGGCCTCCACCGATTCTCCGAAGGCTCTCCAACTGCCCCTCCGCACACACTACGTCAGCTCTCCGATTCACCGTGTCGCCATTCTTCTAGTGAAGGAGTCTAAGCTACATCATGTGAGGCACCAGGTGGTGTGCAACGAAGTGGCAGGCCAGCACACATACATGAATGCGATTAACAAGTAGGGCCCGATCGGAAATCTATTTCTGGAAATGTGGATGGCTGATTCCGAGCACCTCACACACCAGACTGCGTATCCCGGACCTGTGGATCAAACCGAACAATCAGTGCCCTCAAAATGTGTGCATGATTGCAAAGCTGTATCCATATTGGACATGGACGTCTCCGAAAGAGGCACCCGAGCAACTTGTGCACACTCTATTCACGAGAAGCGCACTTCACACAGTGCACTGGTAGATATCTAACATGCCATGAACGATGAAGTTCGCATAAACAGGCTTGTCAATGGCTGGCGTAATGCCAACCTGCCTGAGACCCCAGTGAAGGCCGTACTCATCGCAAGAAATTGGCACGTATGAGCCACGAGCCCAGCGCCGTGTGCACGCCGACCGCACGAATCGCCACTCATCGCCGTTGCGATGCAGCCCTGGCTTACAGATGTGCGCTGCGGCTCGTGTGGCCCGCCTAAGGGCATCGCCATCGTAGCCATGGCGCACAACTGCACACACCAGGCGAACAAAGCAGCGCTACACCGCGAACACAGGCAGCGACAGTCCCACCACTGGCACCTGCTGAAAGATGACGTCTGAGATGATCGCGCACGTTCATATAAGGCACTGGAGGGCGACGGTATCTACACAGCGGCATTTGGTCAACGTTCTGCGTCGCAGCTTGCACCCGCTTTTTCAGCTCACCTTGGCACGGATTCACTGCACGCCCACGGCTCTAAGATCCAGCCTACACATTGTCGCTCAAGCTGCCAACTCCACAGCTTCCTTTCCAATCTCAACCTCGGGTTTGTCAGCTACAGTCAGCACCCTTGCCCCACCCTCCAAGCCAACTGAATCCCAGACAGTGAGGTGGAACTGGCTCTGTGACAACGGTATGCATATGGCCTCTATCTCTGCAGAGCTCACGATGGACCCCTGAACTTGCGGATCCGGAACAACATCTCAGCCACTATTCACTGACATTTGACATGCTGCTTGCAATTGGGCAGTGATGATGTGCTCAGAGTGTACATGCCCGCAAGAACAGCAAAAACCGAGCCCCGCCGTGGTGCCTTCCGAACCATGGAGACGCAGCATGGCCTCCATGCTGCATGTGTGCATGCCACCGTTGTGTTGCACCTGTCTTACAATCAGTCGTACAGACCCAGAGGCCAGAGGTGCTGCCAAACCCATGCTGCCATGCTGCCGCAGCACTGCAGCACTGCATTTAATTCACACGAACGACCTGTGCATGCCTGCAGGTTGAGCACCCAGCCTGCTCATACCCCTGTGCTGGCACGTCGGTTGCAAGCATGAGCAGCAGCACTGCCGCAGCACAGCATGCACACAGCATGCATGAGCAGTAGCACTGCCGCAGCATGCGCATGTGTCTCTGCTCTGTCACATGCTCAACGCAACCACGCATGTGGAGAGGCACGCATGCATGAGGTCATGACCTAGGTATATGTACCTTGTGTTCTACGGCAGCACCCCCCCGCACACCAACACCGAGCCTCAGAGAGACTTGCTGTCCCGCTGCATGCAGCGTTGGCCTCTGGCCGGACATTCATATCAACATGCAGCATGGCACCTCAGGTGATCCCTTGCCAAGCACAGCACACGTGCTCTGTTCACTGCATAGCGCGCGACCAACGCGCACGCCCTGACCCTAAGCCGCCACCCGTGATTTGCAGATCTGCAGATCGCCGGACGCCCCTCAAAACAACGCCACGCCTTGAACACCCAATATCATATACGACTATAATCAAATGGCTTCCACACAGGCTCTCCGGCGGCGCGCGTTGACCGTCACCCGCATCGGCCTCGCGCTCCTGGCGGCCCTCGCCGCGCTCACCGCATGCATGCCGGCTGCCGCGGCAGCTGAAGCCGGCCTCGTGAGCCCCCCCGGGCCCGCGGCCGCCATGTCCCGCGCGACCCTCTGCGCCGGCCTCGCCGACCCACCCGCGGACGTGTACCCGCCCGTCCCCCCTGCGCCTGAACCGACTCCAATCCAGCCCGGCGATGTCATCGACGCACACGTCACGATCGACAGCTTGGAGCCGGTGCCTGAGGCGCTCGCGTTTGGAGAGCTGGCCGCGGCGGGAGGGCGGAGGTTGCTGCAGTGCCGCAAGTGCAAGTGCTTGCCGAGGTGCTCGCGGTGTTTGATCAACAGCTGCCGGGCGGGGCTGTGCAGGGGGTTCTGCCGCGTGCCGGCTGCAGACAGCCGATGTTCCATCTTGACGTGCTCCCGGGAGCAGTTCCCCTCTGCGATCTAGCGAGGGGGCGCACCGGAGGGGTGGGGCTGCCGAGGGGCGGAAGATCTGGGGGCTACACAGCCTCGGAACGCGCACTCGTACGGCCGCGTGCGCTGAAGTATTTGACCCCTCACTTATCGAAATCATGGGTTCTGGATCAACAGAGCTGAATTGGCGTCCCGGACTACAATCTAGAGGCTGGCCGTGTCAAGGGGGACAATAACGGGGGTGCGCGGGTCGGAGTTGACGTGGCGACATGTCGATCCGACCTTGCCGGTGTGCGGTGTTTACGACCGGCGCCCCTGGGGGGTGAAAGTGATTGAAGGGGAAGCCACAATGATACCGCCGTGATGGCAGTGTGTGGCCAAGCCCATGGGCTTCATTATATTTAGCTAATTAGCTCTGCATGCACGGGCGCACAGTCATAGGTTGGAACACACGCGCGCGCATGCGTGTTGTCTTTTCAGAGATGGTACGACTCGTAGAAGGAGTGGAGTAGATGTCCCAGGATCTTGCTGGGTCTGCCCATCGTTGGTGTGGCAGCTCGGGGGTTGCATGGGCCTTATGCCTGGGATCCAGAATAACATGAGTCAGTGATTCTAGCAGTGGATTTTTTAGTGTACTGTTTCGTTTGCCCTATTTTCTTAGGTATCCTGCAGCTTTAGACGTGAGTACCGAGTCCTGATTCACTTGACAGAGTTCTGGACTTGAGCCACTTGGGGCTTGACTTGTCAGAATGGTGCCACGCCGGCCGCGCGCGGTTCGGTGGTGGATTCGGATGGGTGAGTAGATGCAGCACTGTAAGTGACCTGAAGCGTACAGCAGTTTTTCCTTCACTTGGCCATCTCCTTAAGGAGAAGCTTGTCATAACTCGACAACTCCGGATGTCAGGCACGACAGGCCGAGTGTCAGCAGACGCCCCCAGCGCTTTCCGCAGCTTTCTGAGATGCTCGCGCTCCCACCAGCTGGCATTGGGAGAGTGCCGGCCCCCTTGTGCCACCACAACCAAGAGCACCACATCGGGCAAATGCACATGATGTCACGCCAGACCTATGTGGGTATATACACACACAAACCTGTATGCAGCTGCAGAAGCACACGTGGTCAGACAGCAGTTGGTGCCACGAGGCGTGGATCAATTGACTTCAATCGCACACAGAACATATCTCGGCGGGGATACTGAACACCCGTGTTGAGTCGTCAGGCCCGATCATATGGAACAATTCCGAATATTCAGGTCGAATTCCTGGATGGGAGCCCAGGAAATGCTGCAAAGCGACCCAACACTGAGCCTGGGGCAGTGGTCCAAGGAGAATTCCATGCGGGCAGCACCGCGTAATCAGCAAGGCCTGGGGCGGTGTGGAGAGACGCAGGGATGGCGCCGGCCAGCTGCAGGGGGTGTTGCGTGCGTGGAAGGGGGCCTGGGGCGAGGCCTCACGACCGGTGTTTGAGGGCCTGGGGCCCTGCACGGCGTGTGCTTACGTGCGGGGGTGTGTGTTCGAATCGGATCCAAGGACACAGTCGGAGAGCAGTGTTGGGCCGCTTTGCCGCATTTTCAGGGATGACACCCCAAAAATAGACGTGGATATTCGGAACTGTTCTATGTGATCGGGCCCGATGACCCAACACTGTCGGAGAGGGAGGTAGAACCGCCGGGGCAGTGCAAGTGCACACCAACCGTTGGTGACGCCACCGTCGGCAATGCAAGTGCACACCCACGCCACTGCCGGCAATGCACGTGCACACCCACGCCACCGCCGGCAATGCACGTGCACACCCACGCCACCGCCGGCAATGCAAGTGCACACCCACGCCACTGCCGGCAATGCACGTGCACACCCACGCCACTGCCGGCAATGCACGTGCACACCCACGCCACCGCCGGCAATGCAAGTGCACACCCACGCCACTGCCGGCAATGCACGTGCACACCCACGCCACTGCCGGCAATGCACGTGCACACCCACGCCACCGCCGGCAATGCAAGTGCACACCCACGCCACCGCCGGCAATGCAAGTGCACACCCACGCCGCCGTCAACCGCAGAGGCCGACCCATGCCGGCCCTGACCACGGCTTAAGCAGCGGAATTCCGAGCACAGCAAGACGGCCACACACCTCACGCCAGCGAGCGCATGGGCACACCCACAGGTAGAGCCGCCTGTGCTTGTGCGTTGCTCCGGCGGTGCTGCCGGCCGCTAGAGATCTCTGTCCTTGTAGCACACACCCACAGGCAGAGACCCACTCACCCACAATGTGCCTGTGAGGGAAGCACGGCAGTACACGTGGAGTTGAGTTGTAAGGCTGTGCAGGGTGGCTGGGTCGAGTCGAAGTTGATCCACATTTGGGTGCAGTGGCTGGGGTGCACACAGTGTTACAATGACAAAGGCAGCAAGGCGGGCAGCACCGCGAAAGAAGCAAACAGACGAAGCAAACACACAGACACCCACGCACGCGACACCCACCACGCCCAAAAACGACACCCACCGGCGCAGCAAAAGACACAGATCCGCAGACCGCCAAGCACACACCCACACACCCACAAACCCAAACCCACACACGCACGCACGCAGGCCCCACGGCCGACACACAACATCACAACCACCAACACCACAACGCCCGCCGCCGTACGACAGGGCCAAACCCAACACACTGCTGCCTGAGGCCGCCCATCATGCCCGCCCGGTGCACACAGTGTCACAGGGATGAAGGCTGTGCGGGGCCGATGGTGCTGCCTGCCTGCCCCATCCAAACAGTCCATGTGACACAGCCACAAACCACAACACAATGCACAGCCAGCGAACGCAGCAAAGCCTGCGGAGGTGGACGCAGCAAAGCCTGCGTCCACCTCCCATTCTGAACATCATACCGAGCAGTGACACATGGTACTTCCGCAGAGCTCACAGGGAGGAGGCAGTGTTCAGCGGCTGCCCTGCAACGTTCCTGTGGACAGGCGACCAAGGCCGGATGTCCAAAATGTGTGCCTCAATCGTGAATGTCTGGGATATGCTCCTGAGGATACAAGAATGAACTGCACTGAAGATTTTTGCAGACCTTGTGATGCTGTGAGACACTGGCGCATGGCCACTAGCATGCCAGCATGCCAGACAAAGTCACAGCCTTGACTATGCACAGAATGAGATCCTGTACCTGAGCACAAGCATATGAAGTTCTGTGTTGGCTGCGGTTGTCTCAGGCAGCTACCATGTTCCCAGGAGGTTTACACATCAGCACATGCCTTGCTCGCTTTGTCCTTGTAACACATCAGCACATGGACTCCGAGGACGCAAGCGTTGCAAGACGAGCACCACCTAGGTGCACCTCCATGAGCCTTCAGCAGCCAGGCCACGTATTGCACCTCCTGCAACGCCGGGAAGACTTCACGGTGCTCGCTGAAGCCCACAACATGATTTCAACATTCAGACTGCATTACACGTTTCAACGGGTGCAATGGCACTGCTCGCGAGGCAAGTGCTTGGTCAACAAATGCGTGCGACCAGGCACAGGGACGTTGAGGTATGGAATTACGACATGTCAAATTACCTGGCATTCCTGGCTAGACCAACGCATGAACTGCATACAGTGCAATCGAGGATGGATTGCGTTTGATCTCGATCGATCAACTGTGCAGAGGCGCGAAATTCTCAGCTGGCCAGTAGACCACCGGCGTGGCACCCGTACCACCCGAGCGCGGGCCTTTTAACCACCAACATTACAATTTTCGTTCCGTCCAGTACGAGTGCACCGTCAGGGACGGCAACTTCTCCAGCCGCGGTCTGCAGCCAGTGTGTGGAATGTGTGCACTGGCTCTTCGCCGTTGCCACACCGGCGCCGCAAGCACATACGAGTTATATGTGAGTCCTCGATGTCAACACGCTCAATTCTGAAGTCTGCAGATTTGTTTGTTTCATCTCGACACAGTACCTGGAACTCACCTCGCCGCAGTGCGTTGTCAGCGTTGTCCTTTGCACACGTATATTTGATTTAGTACAATCAGCCACGCCATCGAAGATCAACAAGAGCTCATGCGAAGCGCTCCTACCTGAGGTGTGAGCTCAGCAGTGCATGGACTGGCTTTAGTACGCCTGTGTGTCTTTCGTGCCATGCACGCTTCACCGCACGCGGCCTGGACCAACAAGTGCGGGATTCTGCAGGTTTGCGCGCTCTTCTGTTGTCCACTGACCAACCATCAACCAGTCCTCAACATGCAGCTGTACTCTGATTTGGTGCGTTTCGGTAAATCTCACTTTTGCCTGCAGCGGCTCGATGTATGATCACCTGGCGTACCTGTTAAGGAAGAAGCTGCCAGTGGACACACGAACGCTGCCAGTCCAGACCCAGTCCTCGTTCGACTCACCGGGCACACGTGTCTCCGACGTGATCCTTTTCATACATGACATTTACACGCCCATCCACCAACAGGACCAGTCCCTGATGAGGAGTCACGATCACAGCCCCGCCACCTTTGTACGTAGGTACTTACAAAGGGCAGAGGCCGGGCAGAGCGGGCCGAGCGTGTACCACAGCCCTACATCACAGCCCTACCGGCGCCTTTGTCTGTATGTAGTTACAAAGGACAGAGGCCGGGCAGCGAGCCGTTGCCAGGAATACACACGTATATCCACTCACGCAGTCATGGCTGTATGTATGCATGATTACGTTTGTGGGTGGGGGTGTGCATGCGTGTGGAGGTCTGGGCCCAGGTCTGGGCCCACCGGTGTTTGTGTCGGCCGTTGGGGGTCGTTGGGGGCGCTGTACGGCTAAGCGCCGCTGTGGCGTGGGTGCGCTAGGGCGGGTTTGCGGCTGCGTGCTTGCGATGCCCGCTGAAGCCACGATACCTCCCCGCCTCGTTGCCAGAATCCTTGTATCACCATATCACATCCTGCAGCATGGTTCTGACCCGCGTTTAAACTTTAAATTTCCGGTGCACTCGCTGCCACTCGCCAATCGATCCTTGTCCTCCAGCTAGCCATGGGCAGTATCTGTCGGCACCGCTGACCCCCAAACACCAATCCTGTGGCATGAGCGGTTGCTCCCGCTCCCGGCCATCTCGACGCGCAACCCGTCCATTGACTCACCCTGCCGACCGGTGACCTTGCAAGGACACATCAAGCATCTTCTGTTTTACCTCCGACCTCCGACCTTCAAGCTCACTTACCCCTCACCAGCGCACACAGGAACTCCAGAAGTAAGGCACCTTGCCTGACCGACCGCCCAAGACACATCCCAACCTCTCATGGCGCCCAGTTCCCCGGATACACAGCTACCGTGATCACCTCACGCTCCGCCACGTCTCCAGCCACCTCCCCCTAACCCCTAACCCCCACCCGCCTCCTCAACCAGCCGGAGCCATGGCCTGCCGCCATATGAACACCTCCTAAGTGCGCCCCACCACCCCCACCACCACCACCACCACCACCACCACCACCACCGCTGCCGGTAGCGAAGAGATCTCCACCCGCAACGAGCCCCATTGCCTCAGCACGCAGGGCTCCGCTGCCTCTGCCTCCTCCCCCCCCCCGCCCCCCCACCACAAACACTAGCATGTGTACCCTCGCAGCGCTTCTTGTCGCATTGTTGCCATGTGTGGCGCTTGCGCAGGCCCCCCTAGCCGGCCCCCTCCAGCCCGGAGACATCACCCCCGGCATTATCACCGGGGTCGCCACCGACTTCTACGACACCTACGGCCTTGAGGACCCCCCCGCCGGTTCCCTGGACGCCCCCAGCAGCACTGATAGCCCATTAGTTGATGCAGATTTCCGCGTAGACACCGGAATCGCGCCGATCGATGCCCTGTTTGCGAACGAGCCCCCCCCACCGATCCAGGTAGGGGACATCGTCTTCGGCAACGTGGACGGCATCGCCGACGGCCCCGACCATGCCCACGTGCCGTACGACTATGGTGATTACATGCATGAGGACGATGCATACGGCGATGCAGGAGACACGGAGGGCAGCACGGTTGGCGCCGCGGCGTCCGGCCGGCGGCTGCTGCAGTGCCGCGGCTGCCGCTGTCTGCCGCGGTGCGCCCGCTGCTTGATCCAGCGCTGTCAAGAAGGCCAGTGCATTGGGCTGTGCAAGGTTTCGGATCAGAGAACTCAGCGCTGTCGGGCGATTAGCTGTGCGCCGATCAGCCAAGAAGGGTTCTTGCGGGCTACGCCCCGCTCCCCGCTTGACGGCACAAGCACAGGGGATACAGTCCCCCCAACTGAAGCAGGCCCGGAATCAGACACAGCGTTGGCGCCACAGGGTAGTGGTGGAGGCGTGCAGGCTGGTGGGGAGCCCCACTCTGTGCCACCGCGCGAGACCCGCCGGGGCTTCAGCCCGTAGTATCAGCTATGGCGTAGTAAAGTAAAACAAAGCAAAACAGCATTCACCGGTTCTACGTGATAACGTGAGACAAAGAAACGATGTTCTGAGTCGGTTCTACAGCCGGGATGGGCTGGCGTGTTAATGGCTGTAATGCACGATGTGTCGGAGTCAGAGCTAGTGAGCGATGCCTATTTCAGGTCAGTGTGTTCCACCGTACTAGTTCACAC
This sequence comes from Ulva prolifera, assembly GCA_023078555.1. NCBI lineage: Eukaryota > Viridiplantae > Chlorophyta > Ulvophyceae > Ulvales > Ulvaceae > Ulva > Ulva prolifera. Next base: position 8,628,805 of record CM041200.1, on the reverse strand, counting down.
ACACAATGTTATCAACACGGCAGCAGCTGCTAGGTCGGCAGCATAGATGAAACAGCCTCGCAGGCTATAAACCACAGCAGGACCCGCAAGCAGCTGCGTCATCAAGCAAGGGCACATCAGACGCCTGTCCGACCCTTTCAGGAAGTCCGTTGACCTCGCTGGAAGCTACCATGGCCACAGCACGCGGGAAATAGAGATGGAGCCCAATTGCTGTGTTAAGCAAGCTCGAGTACGCTGCATGACCCAAGAAGCACGTAGGTTCAGCGGTCGGATCCAGCATATGTCGACATACAGATCTGATCGAGATGCTCTGCTGTAAGTGCTGTGTTCTGCAGTGCCACGGCAAGAGCTAATGTTCCTCAACCGCTTCAGCCACAAGCACCACACCCACTACGTGTCGCAGTACCGGCTGTTGCTGCTCAATGTCCGCCTGGCTAAACCTGTCTATGCACTGCACAAGCGAAGAATGGACAAGACCGACCTGCCACACAGTAGCGTTGACTAAAACTGTGATGTTGCTCTCTTTCTAGACTTCTCGACCTGCAGGCAAACTGGCGGAGCGGAGGGTTCTGTGGGAACACCGCCATGGCAGCACGATGGCCGCAACACAGTGACGCTGACGCCATGTGTTGTAACCAGCAGTTCTTCTGCATAGCCACACATTGCAGAGGGACTACCCAAGTACAATACCACGCTGCCCAATCCTGGTCGAGGGAATGAGCCTTTGGAGCGAGCAAGCTTTTCACCGTTCTCTATTCGAGCAACAGATGAAAATGCTGGCCTTGCTTGTGCCCTGGCATCTGTGGAGACTCTCCACACGCAGCACACCTGAGCCCTTTCAACAGATCTACGGACTGCGTGGGCGTGTCTGACTTTGCACAGCCACGCGCAGATGAGTTTCACACATGTGCGGCCAGTGGCTGCTCAGGCACTCTGCACTGCTCCAGACACACAAGCAACATGCCGCTGCATCTTCAGCAGAACACCTCGAGACGAGGCTGCGGTGATGGTGACGGCTCGATGACCGGCCAGCATGCAGACTGGCTCCTTCACGATCCCTGTAGGGCGAACAGTGTCTCACTGCGTGACCTGTCTGCATGAGCAGATCCCACAGATAGCAAGAACCCACGTGGACTTGGGCCAGAACACTAGATCTGTCTCCAAACCAGATCCCACTGCGAGAGCACCCACGAATCCCCAAAGCTGAGCATGCTTGAAAACCTGTTATGATTCATTATTGTCGCCCAGAGGGTGGGGCCTAAGCACTCACGCGTACGTCTCTCTGGGGTGGGAAAGACGAGGGCGGAGCGGGAAGGGGGATCAAGGGTGGCTGGAGTTTGATGGTGGCTACAGGTTGACTGTGGTGGTTGCGGAGAAGATGCTAGAGGCCATGTCGCAGAACTGCGACAGCGAGGGGCGCCGGCCGGGGTCCCGCTCGAGGAGCTGCATCACCGGCCGCCGGAAGACGCCGAGGCGGGACCGCTGCGCCGCCGACAGCCCGGCGCCCTCCCACGGCAGCGGCTGCTCACCCAGCAGCTGCTGAATCACCTGCATCGGCCGCCGGGGCATCAGAGCATGGCAGGGGCGGGCAAGAACGTGGGGTTGGGGTGTGTGTATACAGCGAAAAACTGTTGTAATGGAAGAGTGCGTGAGGACATCTTGCTGTCTTTCACGCTTCATATCCAGGAGAACATCACGAATCACTCGGGCTGCTGAATTGTGAGCAGAGTTCTGCGTTGATGACGGCGGTGCCGCAGTCTGTGTTATGCTTCAGCGCTCTGGGCCTTGCAATCTGAGACACCGAGGGTGTCCGCTCGCCGCTGTGGCAAAGCAATCGCGTGACGACTGTGCAAGCGCAGTCAAGGCACGCTGCCGCAAGCATGCATCCACGCTTGCAGCCTCAGGCGTTCTGTTGATTGACACAAGTTTGACAGTTCGAAATTGGCCGGGCAGCGCGACGTGGCTTTGAAGAGGAACTGGGCAGACAACAAGAACTGCGGAGGAGGACTCTTCAAGCGCAGCTCAGGGACTCATGCGTGTTGGGGGGGCGCCGGCGCCCTCACACAACACGGCACGCTGACCTCGCGGCTCGCAATTGTCAGAGTGCCGAACAGCTATGCCGCCGGCCGCGCCGTGCTGAGCGTGCTGTGGAAGACGAAGGGGCGCACATCGTCCTTGGACACGAACGGCATCGCAAAGGCGGTCGCGCCGGTGAGCATCTCGAGGGCCATCACTCCGAGGGCCCACACGTCTAGTGCGCCTGTGGCCACGATCTCGCGCTCGCCGGCCTGCATGGCCGCGACGACCTCGGGCGCGGCGTACGCGAGCGTGAAGCTCAGCGGCGCGGCCTCGCCGATGCGCGCGGCGCAGCCGAAATCGATGACCGTCCAGCGGTTCTCGCGGGGCAGCCACATCACGTTGGGGGGCTTGAGGTCGCGGTGCGCGTAGCCGGCGGCATGCATGTCGCGCAGGCGTGCAGCGACGTTCGCAAGCACCTGCAGCGCGATCACAGTGCCAGCATTGACAACGGCCCAGATGCCAGTGGTATTTGATTGCGATGTTTGCACGCGCCAGTCTTGTGGCTGCTGCGGAATCCGCTGACCTCCTCCACACAGCCAGGTCGACATCTGAGGTCTCATGAACGGACAGCAGCGTTGACATGCACGGTAACAGCGGCACTTGCGGTGAGCAGCTGTGCGCTTTGTGCTCCTGCCTCCAGGCTAGACCCGCAGGTGCGGTCCCTTGGGCGCACATGCACCGTGGGGAGCCTCGAGTCCGCCGTGGTGGTGGGCCTGGGATGAAGGGGCCAGCCCTGTGAATTCAATCCTAGGCCTATGGCAACAACAGATTCATGCGGCAGCACGATGCCCCGTGGCTGGAGGCTCTGCGTATCTAGGTTCAAGTCCACTGGCGCGGCCGCGCCGTGCACTCACCGACAACCGAAGCCCGAGAACAGAGTTTGAGTCTCGTTTGGGGTTGAATGCCGGCGGTTGCGTGCACGTGTCCTGCGCTGCTACCTGCCCCTCTGGCTCTGTCTTCGTTGCACAGGCCGAGTGTCACTCACAAGGTCGGCCCGAACGTCCGGCAGTGTCCAACGCACCCGGCGTGATGGTTGGTTGTTTGTAAAGCTGGACGGCGGTGTGACCCGGTGAGTGCGGCACCGCTGTGTGGCTGAGGGCACACCGTGACGGCCATGAAGAGGTCCGGCTTGGCGCGCCGCGACCACTCGTCCAGCGACTCCCCCTGCTCCATCGCAATGCATGGCGGCAATGCGTAGCCGCGCGCGTCGACGAGGTCGCCGTCCGCGTTGTCCGCCATCGCCTCGAGCCGCGGCAGGAACGGCCCGAGCGCTGAGTCAGCGTACAGCGCCTGCTCCGCCGTGAAGGAGTCCGGGATGACGAAGAACTTGAGCGCGTATGCATGGCCGTCGCGGGCGCCGACCGCGAACTGCACCACCCCCTGGCCTGCACGGCGGAAGACACAGTCAACGCCAGCACACCGGCACCCCCTTCATCTGTTTTCCACGGCTGTTCTGTCCACAGCTGACCAGTCAAGATGAGAGTGCGCAGAATTGGTTCTTCGAACTGACGCCTCTCGGGATTTCTGGGCTTTGACAGCGGCCGGTGGACTAGACGGCGCGGACGAGCCAGGCAGCACTGTATATGCAAGCTCGAGGGAAGCACAATATGAGAGCTAGCGGGAAGAGCCAGTGGGGCGACACTCGACATGCAGCACCACATTCAGACATCATTTCTGATCAGGTGAAGCCCCAGGTGAAGCCCCAGCCCAGGTGAGAGTCAACAGGCTGCGGCCGGCATGCTGCGGAAGAAAGCACAGCACACAGCGCACAGCAGTAGCGCAGCACGCACCTCCCTGCCGCCGCTCGTTCGCGCCGAGCAGGCGGAACCGGCCGAGCACAACATCATCTGGCCCGAACGAGTCGAGCTGGTGGTGCACCCACGCCACCCTCCGCTCCACCGGCGCCCCCGGCGGAGGCGGCTCCATCGGCACAACATCCCCATCGTCATGCATGCCATACGTTGTGTTGATGCACTGGTTCGTCCAGATGGTCCCCTGCGTCCCCCCGCGGCCTGGGGCCCCCCAGCTGGGCCCCCCGGTCGCCGACCCCCGCTCGTCGGCGGAAGTGGACACGGTGCCGTCTGCCGCGCCGAGGCTGCCGGCGTGGCTGAGGGGCCGATGGGGCTCCGCGGGCCCCCTGTAGCCATACACGCCCTTGGCGTCCTGCCCGGAGCTCGCTGCAGAGTCGACCTTGCCGAGGGCGGGCAAGGCGCTGTGTGCGCTGCCGTGCGCGCCGTTGTAGCCATGCATGGACCCCCAGTACGACTGCATGTCGCGGTGCGCGTCGGCCGCGGCCGCAGCTTCGCGCCGGCGGCTGCGGCGGCACATGCATGCGGCGATCACGGCAAAGAGGAGCAGCAGGAGCACGACGACCCCGGCGGCTGCGCCGATGACGACATAAACATCGTCCGAGGAAGACGGAGGGGTGTCAGGGGCCGGGGCCGGGGCGAGGGTGGCGTCTCTCGCTGTCGCGGCGGACGGAGCTGAGAACGAAGCTTCTGGCATCGGCGAGTCGGCCGGCTCACGCGCAGCGCTGCCGATGGATCCGGCATCGGGTATGGGGGGGAGGAGTATGGGGTCGGGGCTGACGGCGGGGGCTGGTGCGGGGACCTCCACAGGCGCTGCGGCCGGGGCCGGCACCGGCAAATCTGCTTCTAGCAACACCTGCACGCATGCACGTGCTCAAAAGCTACACACCTTTCTGAGTAGACTTGTTCTGGCTCAAAGCGTGCGTATGTGCGCCAACCCTATGCAAGCCTGCGGGTACTCCACAAACACTCCCTCTTCACGTTAGCGATGCGCCATCAACCCGGCCGAGAGACAGCGGAGTGTACACACCATGCTGCGCGTGAGGGGCTACGCGTGCTGTGCGTGGAGCACGCATGTGCGCTTGGGACTCGCGCTGGCACGCATGGGCGACTTGAAAGTGTAGGTCACCCCCAATCGGCGCCAGGGTCCGATAGTGCACCTGCTGTGTTACACGGACAAGTCAGAGAGGCCGGTGCACATGCTGCATGGCCCGTGCATATGAGGCGCTAGCTCTTTGCTACGCCTGCGTTAATTTCTGAGCTCAGGCGCGCAGATCCGGGTCGCACCTCCTTGACGGCCGTGAACCAGGGGTCGGCCGCCTGCAGCAGCCGCCCCTGCGGCGCCTGCGCCAGCGCCGGCACCGTCACGTTTGACTCTGTTTCGTCGTCGACAAACACCACCGGCGCCTGCAAGCCACGCAGCCCCGACGCGTAGACCGTGGCGTTGCTGTACATGAAGAACGTGTTGGGGCCCGTGTTGCCGTCGAACGTGCAGTTCTCCAGGGTGATGACCGTGTCGTCGTTCCACCCTGACACCGTCGCATAGTCCTCGTACGGCACATCGTTCTCGACGAAGTCGGTGTCGAGGAACGTCATCGGGGAGCCCGTGCTGTGCACGACGCTGAGTTCGCGGCCGAGGTTGCGGAATTCACAGCCTGCATGCATGCGGCAGTCGGGAGGCCGGGACAGGGCTCCGGACGGGCGCCGCAGCGTCATTCTCGAGTCGCTGGGATCAATCATACAAGGGCGACCGCAGCTGTAACACGACAGCATCATGCTACACGGCTCCTGGCCTTCTCTACCCTGCTCATCTGAGTCTGGAACTGAGTCGGGGGGGAGGGGGGCAGGGGGCGGGGCGGGAGTTGTTGTTGCCAGTGCCGACATGAACTACAATGTGGGGTGCGTCCACCACAGTACCAGTACGTCGACGCACATGAAAGCCTAAAACACACATCAGTACATGGATCAGGCTTGTTGTCCAGCTCTCACGGAGCATCGGCCAGACTCTACGTCCGCCGAACAGCAACACTTGAACACTGTGTTTTCCTAGTTGGAAGGCGGTGCGACCTCAGCGCTGGTGCGCTGTGAGGACTGCGCACCTTGCACAAACGCGCCCTTAGAAGTCCCGCAATAAAGCCCCTGGCACGTCGCGTCGCCATCCCCCTGCATCGTCACGTTCGTCATCCACAGCCGGCCCGCCGCCGACGCGGACACGAGCGTCGGCCGCGGCGACGTGACGCCGGTGACGCGCAGCCGCAGGTACATCGTGTCGAGCCACAAGTTGCCCGCGGACACATGCATGATGTCGATCGGCGCCGTCAGCACACACTGCGCGCCACGCCGCGGCGCGAGGCCGCTGCCTGTCAGCTGAAGCGCCACGGCCGACGGTGGTGCGGCCGGGCAATCCCCCTGCTCAAGCGTACACAGGCTGTCAGTGATTACACGTGTAACTTACTCTGCTTGAGGGGTGCTGCCGTGCTGGGGGCCAGGTGGTGGCTAGCAGTGCACGTGGAATGAATGCTTGTTCTGGCAGGACCCCGGCCGCAGCACGTTCCTCATGTACAGCAACGCTCATGGGACCCCGGCCGCAGCACTCATTACCTGATCACACGCAGAGGCGATCGGGTGTGCGGAAGGAGGCGATGCACGTGATGTGTGTGGCACACATGTCCGGGGCGGGGGCAGCGGCAATCATCGCACAAGCTGGGCGGAGAAGCCGCTGGCATCGTATCGCCATCTGGCCCATTGGTTCATACTGCTGCCGGCCGTAGCGGCGATGCATGTGTCAGGCGTATCACTGGATCGCCACCGCATGACCTGCTGCTGCACTGCCAAACATTACCATAGCAGAAGAACGCTGCAGCATCGCCGCTACGCTCGCGCCCGCCAGGACAGCTAGCCGATCGCATTGAGAGACAGTGCCTGGCGGGCACTGTTGCAAACAACGGTTGGTGTTTGTGTTGGTGTCCGTGTCCGTTGGGCAACAAAGCACTGGCTTTGCGGGAGCCTTCACATGCATGAGGAGGCCTGTGTTGCCCTGAATGTCGCGAGCGAGCGTCCGCCGGCAAAAATGAGGTGTCTGTTCAGGCGATGTATGTATGTAATCATGCATTACTTTCATGCATATAATTGTGACATGCGTGCCACTCAAGCTCTGGGCACTGTAGCAGCAGTCACAGTAGGCTGTGGCACCATGCGAAGACACATGCAGAAGCACAGATCTGCAACACACACAGATGCTAACTCACAGCCGCGGCCGTGCCCGGCTGCAATGGCACTCCATGACCACATGAAGATGTGCTTGCCCTCAAGGTCACACGCACGGCAGTGAAAAAAATTGAAAACACAGGATGGAGTGGTGTCGGCAAGCTCGCACTCGAATGGAACGTGTCCATGGGTGAACGTCCCCAAGGACTGCCAGGCAGCCATCACACTCGGTGATGTTGGTCAGTGGCAAGCCTGTGAGGTCGAGGTGTTCAGTGATGACTATGTCCCGGGCTCCCTGCCTCGCAGCCAGCTGCAGCTCCTCGGGCGTCGCCACAAAGGTGATGTCCGCAGACAGCGCGTTCATCGCTGTGGTGGTGCAGGGAAGATTGGAGGGGGGCGTGTGGCCAGATTGTTGAGCTCGGTGCGTGCGGTGGTGGAGGAGCTTGCGATACAGGCACCGCTGTCACCTGCACACCACAGAGAGTGACAGGTACACGTGAGGCACTCTCTCAAAGGTCAGGTAGTGTTTCGATGTTTGCATCGAGGAACAGCGTGCTCACGCAGCAGCGCTAGTGAGCGCTGGTTCGAGAGCCCGGCGTCCACAGATGCAAACGGCGAGCCGGACGACGCTTCACGGCTGGAGAGGAGAAACAGAAGATATTCTGAGCGCTCTAGAATGGCTGAGCCATGGCCGTCGCTGTTCTCTGAGGTGCAGGGCTCGCGAGCACTGCGGGCTCGGCGCTGATGGAAGCTTGGTACTGACATCCATAGCTTCGCCCATGACTTTAGCACATATGCGAGAACATGCAGGAGCCGAAGAGTTTATCATCTGCATTGCCATTTTGCAGGTGATGATAGCGACGTCCTAGGCTTGTGAGCCCAGGATGCCTTCGGCGGGTCTACGTTGCGCAGGAGTGCGTTGTGCAGACCCGCAGGCGCTGATCCTGATCGCTGGCATTGCCACGCTTGTAGCCAAGCCTCTATATCATAGCACAATTCATACCTAGCGCACTTGGCAGGTTCGGAGCTACACTTGGAATGGTGGCGACAGTGCTTTCCCGGCCTGCCCCAAGCCGGTTTCAGTACTGATCGCTACTGACGTGTACTCGGCACTGTGAAGAGTCAAGTCCAGCTTCCTTCAAGGTGTCATGCTAGAGATGGACGAGCTTGGTTCATCACCTGCCGCTGAACATTTCGGACATCGCAAAACGACGGGCCTCAACAACACGTTCAAAAGGAATTTCAGGTCCGTGAAGCTCATTACATGGGCCTCGACATGACAACAAATGCAGTCTGCTTGTCTTCCTGTTTGTATATGGCTACGGGACTGCTCTCGAGGCTGCATGTGTTCTGATGAGTGATCGCTGTACAGCTCGCTGTGCATGCATGCGCAGCGTCCTGGCCTGGGAGCCAGGTACCACCCGCCCCCGTGTGCACAGTGATCGTAGATGTGCACATGCGCTTACGTCGACTTGAAGATGCCTCAGCCGGCCTCAAGGATGATTTCTGCTGCGTACCAAGGAGTACTTGTGCGTCGTCACCTCTTGCAGGTGCAGAGCTTCGGCGACTAGCATATGCGCGCATAGTTGCGCACAACGTCCAATGCAGCTGCACCGATTCAGCTTCGTGGCCTGCTGACTGGTTTGGCAGCTCTCAGAAATTTGCCTGCAGCACTAGCGGCGAAGGGCTTCTCTCCCTTACCAAAGCGGCAGCGCTCGCCCAAGCTTGGGCGGGTGTCTTCGAAGACACTGGTTATGCATACGCTCCAGGCGTAGCACCAGGCTGTATGAGTCTGGCTTTCACAATTGTGCCATCAAAGCCCTCCCGCAGCAGCTCTGAAAGGTCAAGTTGCTTTCCAGAAATGATCTGCAGTGCTCCTTGGGGCAAAGCCGAAGCCATGTCACACAGCACAGCATAGCACCGCAACTGCAAGGGATCAACAGTATGGCAGCAACCTTCCACCTAAACGCGTCACCAGCCATAATCCCAACGACGAACACCATTGCATAGTCATTGCGGGGTGCAGGGGTGCAGGGCAGCTTCGGTGATTGCTGTCCAGGATTATATGTGCAGCATCCAAAGCCTGTTGACAGAGAATTCACTCATCAGGTCTAGGCTTGAAAACCACCACACCAGGTTACGCACCACACCAAGGATCTTCACCTGCTATGGCACAGGCCACGCCTGATGAACACTGCAAGCCAGTGCTGCAGGAGGAACACATGAGCACATGCATGGCGGCACGTCTGCTGCCCTGGTACTCCGCCAGGCTTCAACCAGAGGAATAAATTCAAGACAACTCAGACCTAGAACGTAGCTAAGGCTGCCTGTGCAGATTGATTTGTATTATGTATTACAAAGACAAAGTCGGGAGGCAGAGAGCACCACAACACCAGGCACACCACACACACCCATATGCCTCGCAGAACAGAGCCTAGACTCAGCAGCCTGCCACGTCTGTGGCTCGCCTGGCCATGGGCACCGCACACGCCCTTACACCACTCATATGTGGTCCCGTTAACTCGGAGTTGTCAATGTCCAACAGGATATGGCTCAGTAAATTCAGATTCACTTTTTTTTCACCCCATCCATCACGGCCAGAGTTGCAGAGGCACGGCATGCCTCACACTGCTGCTGTGCTGCCAAGCAGCTGTCGGGCTGGCCTACCACTGACATCCTGCACCCCGCTGCAGGAAGTACCCTCGGCCCCATCTCGGCAGCATCATCTCTTACAGCTGTCACAGATGAGAGCATTGGGTCTCTGTCTCGGCTACTTTTACAACACAACATCCTCATAGCCTCGCCCATGGGACATGCGATCATCGTCGTACACATTCTCAAACGCAGAGTTCCACATGTACATGCATTCATCACATCTCGGCAGGCGCTCCCACCTTCTCTGGACCAGCACACCTTGCCCTCTGGCCTCGGGCTCGCAATCAGCACAGCCCGCAGCATGCGCAGGCGCCGTGAAGCTGTCAACAACGTCCCCGTAGACATGGCTATGCATTTGTCATACACGTCATACTCACCGCCCGACACGTCGCTCAAGCTGTACGCTTCCCGCGATGCTACCTCCCTCCCCGGCTGTGCCCTTTCAACACGATGATCAACCCCCAGACCTCACGGATACGAGCCCCGCGCTCAGCCACCAGGCCCCACGATGGCGCCTCAGGCATGCCACGCAAGCACGTCAGTAGGGCATCAGCCACTCGCCCAGGATCAGAATCGTCACAGGCGGGCACGCTAACCGAGAAGCACCGCAGGAGAGACGGCAGTCACCCGTTGATACGGCTCACCACAGGCAAACGCGCTACTTGCTCGCCTCAGCGGGAAAGACGCGACATGCTTCACTTGCTCCTCTGCCGCCCTCCCCTGACGGGAAGTACGCCTACCCTCCGCATGCGGTAGCGAGAGACTCCAAACAACCACGTGAACAATCTGCCCACGCGCAGGATGGGCGGCAGCTACTTGCCCTAGGTGCCGCTGCTGCCACTAGCCCTCACGGGTAGGCCCACTTGAAGCCGGGGGTCTTGACGTGCTCGTTGATGCCCGTCGTGTCCCACCGCCCGCTCTCCTCCCACGCCTCCAGCGCCGGCACCATTTCATCGATCACCTGCACGCGGCCGCGCCGACGTCATGCACTCTCCCCGCCACGACCAGCCGCTACCATGCCTCCCTGTTGTTGCGTGCTCCATGCAGCGGGGCTACGCTTCAGCGTGTCAGCAACAGATGACAGCACAACATGCATGTGTCTAGCCACCCGCGATCTGCAACTGCTGCCGAAGCTGCGCATGTGCAGGCATCGCAAAACGCTTGATCACCGGCTTCCTTTGCAGCATCTTGGGTGACGTTCTGCTGCGGCCGCAGCCGCACGTTCGCGGGCACGTGTGTTGCGAAAGCTGTTTGCCACTCAAGAGGCACGATATATACATATGCATCCCATTCGCAGCAGGTGACGGTCAACCCTGAATCGGGTGGGCGGGCGGTAGCGTGTCTGGAACAACAGCAGCCATGAAACCTCGCAGCCGTGAGCTACGCCCGACTTCATCTCGGTAAGCGGATCAACCTGCTGAGGCGGTGCAGCACCGCCTCAGCAGAGCCACCGTGATGAACAGCAGCGCCAGTGCGCCGTGCATGCGCCGTGCTGGCCAGCACATTCAGCACACAGCTTCCAGCTCAACAACATACACGGCACTCACCATGTGTGTCACCGCATGTGTGTCAGTGCCGCATGTGTGTCACCGCACTCACCATGTGAACACCGCAATTCTTATTACTCTACTCTATGTGACCTCTGTGTGTCACCGCATGCGCAGCACCCACGGCGGCTCGAAGCGGCAGCGGGCTCAGCTGCGGGGAGGCAGGGCAGCGCACCCGCGTGGCGTAGGGGTCCTGCCGCACCGCCCCCCACCATACCGCCAGCTTCGGGCGGCCGGCAAACACGTCCCAGCCGAAGAAGCGCGGCAGCATGAAGGTGATGAAGACGAAGTGGGGCATCGCGGCGATGTCTGCGGTCGTTGGGGCGGCCCCGCAGAGCCACGGCCCGACGGTGAGGTCCTCGAGGGAGGAGAGGATGGAGTTGATTTCTGCGAGGGCGTCGGCGCGGGCGTCGATGTCCATCGGCTTGTACATTGCGACCTGGAAAAACGTTGATACAATGTGAACTAAGGTAATAAAAACGAAAACCGTCGATGTTTTAGTAGCAGCGATACCGTGGTAAGCATCGCAGCAGGCCTGCGTGTGGGGCGTGGCAACGTATCTCTTCCGGTGGTGCTGACCTGCGGTGGCTGAGGAGTTGTGCATTGCGTCGTGGATAGCAGGCCTGCGTGGGGCGTGGGTGCGTGATGCGTGAGATGGTGCTGCACCGCTGTGGACTTGATTAGGTACAGGTGGCTGGTGATGACTCTGGGTGATGGGACACATGGTTGGGGTGCCCCTCGGGCGCCCCGTCCGCTTGACGCCACCGACCTGTGGCCTCTGACTCCGGCTAGGCCGGGTCCGATGGGTGTGCGGGGTGCCTTCGTTGGCATGTGCAAGGACTGCGGAGACGGCTTGGGCGGTGCATTGTCCTGGGTGCGGTGCGGCGTGGGCCGGCGAGGCTGCGCGGCGGTGTGCCGGGCTGGCATGGTGCGCTGTGGCTCGGTGGGGTGGGGGTGGGTCTTGGGGCTAGGGCGGCCCCCAGCAATCGGGCGGCCATGATGGGCGGCCCCAGGCAGCAGTGTGTCGGTTTTGGCCCTGTCGTACGGCGGCGGGCGTTGTGGTGTGGGTGGTTGTGATGTTGTGTGTCGGCCGTGGGGCCTGTGCGTGCATGTGTGGGTTCGGGTTTGTGGGTGTGTGGGAGTGTGGGTGTGTGCTTGGCGGTCTGCGGATCTGTGTCTTTTGATGCGCCGGTGGTGGGTCTCCTGGGCGTGGTGGGTGTCGCGTGCGTGCGTGTTTGTGTGTTTGCTTCGTCTGTTTGCTTCTGTCGCGGTGCTGCCCGCCTTGCTGCGTTTGTCCTTGTCACACATGGTTGGGGCAAAGCGTGCTCAAAAGGACAGGGGACCAAGACAGGTATGGGGCGGATGACTGTGCATGGTCCTTTTGCACTGTTAGAAGGAGTTTGGTGTGTGACGCTAGAAGTGTTTGCTCCCCAGTCACGGACATGTGATGTCAGTAGCCGGGTGTTTGTGGGTAGTGCTGAGACAGCTAGAGCTCAACAGCAGCTCTTGGCGTGTCGAGCCGATGCTGGGACAGCATGGGCAAACAATTAAATACGTCTGGAGCATACCATTGCGCGGCCGAAGTATAGGTCAAGGTATTGAGTGATGAACTGGGCCTGGGCTCGAGCCTCAGGCGTGGTGGGCACCAGGTCAGGATTGCCCGGGACAATCGCATCCAACACATAGTCTTGAATCACCTGAAGCACAGATTGTGATTGATGCCGCGCTTGGTCAGGGCAATTTACCGCATGCAGCAGCTCTGCATGCAGTCAAACAGAGTGCTGCGCTGCGTGTCGCAACCACAGATGCGGCGGGAGCAGCATCTGGAATTCGGAGCCTGAACATACGTATCTGGCTATATAGATGGCCACGTACTGCGCTTTCAGGGATGCCTTGACCGGAGGGCAGCACGAGCAGCGGCATCTTGCCCGCTGGATGTAGTGCCAAGTACTCCTCACTCTTCAGCCCACCGAGATCAGCAGGAGAACGAACATCGACTTTGTCTTCTAGCCCGTACTTGTAGATATAGTACCGAATGCGTGCGCCGTATGGGGACAGCGGCACGTCAAATAACGTGGGCCGAGTGGGCTGGAATGCGCGGCAAGAGGTGTGACGCCGCTGCAAGCGCAGTCTCGCACAATGTAACGCTAAAACAATTTTCTGGCATATCTGGCGCAGCTACCGGCGACATTTTGTGCGCACCTGGACAGGTTGACAACGCCAGCGCGCAGATTCGACAACCGGAGCACTTTGGGCCAGGCGGAGCATCGCAGCGCTGTAGGTCTACGTGCACGTGAAATCCCGATCAAACAGACACAGACAAATCCTGCGTCTCACTCAATCGACGAGCAACCTTGGAGCACTGATCGGAGTCCGCTTTGACTTGCAGCCACAGTGCCGGTGAGTTGCCGGTGCTACACCTGAACCTTACAATGCACACGCAACACAGCAGGCGATGGCTTCTTCGGAGTCCGGCCTACTACACTTTGCAGTCACATGCGGCCTCGAGTCGAAGGTGTGGTGGCGTTCTGTACGCAGGTAATTCGGGCCTTCTGCGCCAATAGTGGAGCAGGTGCGAATCGCTCGCCGGCATCGCGGGAGCAGTCAACAGAATCGATCGTACCTGCCAAATTGTACAGAAGAGATCTGATCATGAGAACATGCCAATAGGTTTCACGCAGCAGTAGTACTCATGTCGAGCCCGCGCAGGGTGATTCATAAACAGCAGCTTGATCAATCAGCCTCGAGACTGAATCACAGGTCCCGGATTTCGTAGTTGTCAATGTCCAGATGGATACGGCTATGTAATCATGCATAAATACATACATACACTGCTAAGGCCGCTGATGCCGATGATGGACACAGCTAGCGCCCATATGTGGGGCGGCCCGTGCCGGACGCTGCACAGCTGTGGCGGCGGCGGCTGCGGCGGCGGCGGCGGCGGCGGTGTAAGATAGCCAGGGTGCTGCGGGGCCTGGGGAGCAGGCCGCTGCCGCGCAGGCGGAGGGGCTGGAGCAGGTGCTCAGGGTGTTGGCTCAAGGGAAACTGGGGGACATCATGTTTATGCCGCCAGATGACCCTCTGTGCATAGGGGATGTGTTGATTGTGAACCCCTATGCCGATACCTATTGCGGCCGGGCGGCTCGGGAGGACAGGGGTGCTGCGGTGACGTGGGACGTGCAGAATCGCAATACTTATCGTTGGTACGACCCTGATGCATGTAGCTCTGTGCCGTTGTCGCATGCGACACATGGTCGCTTGGGACAGCCCGCTATGGATCACTTGAATCGACTGACGGAGTTTGCGTCTCGGTGTGGTGTTGTGAACCGTTGTTTGTTTGTGACGAGTGCTCTGCGCCGGTTGAGTGCGGCGTTGTGCAAAGGGAATGTTATTCTGCTCCGTGTGGGGCTTCAATCTTTGGCTGGCATCACTGGCAGGGCTGTGGTGCGCTCGTGCCATGAACGAGTAAGTGGATTTGCGAGCGGATTCCGAGAAACGGCTCGATGCCCGGCCTCTGTCCTTTGTCACTACATACGTACAGAAAGGCTGGCCTGAACAATGGCTGCTCACAAGAGCCTGCCCAGCAAAGGTCTAGCCTACAGCGTTCCCTTGCGAGGCGCCAGCCAGCCTAGCAAACTGCGAGCAATGACTGTCGCTACACAGTCACAGTTCGGGGCCCTGCAGCTTCGCTGGCAGGCCGCCTCGATACTGTGACCTCCGACCGCAAACGGCGGATGCGCCACATCAAGCAGCAGCCAATATCCTACCACCGCAGCAGCAAACTACAAGCTAGGAAGCATGCACAGCGACGTATTCAGCACTCGAAGCATCTCCCCCTCTGTACCCTGAAAAAACGCCAACCCATGGGGCTCCAAAACAGCTCCCATTGTCAACATACGTGTACCCACATGCGGGCGCTTGTCACCTGATCCGGGCCACGCCCTCTACCCGGCAGCGCCGCCACACCTGGTTTGACATCCACCTGGCATCACTCGCGGCTTTCAACATGTTCACCCCACAGCCACCCCTGGCGCAGCGCAGCACAGCAGCCGCCGAAACCCGCTGGGACCGCGGCCCGCCGCGCCGCCGCCGCCGCTGTTCCGCCGCTTCCACCGCGGCCAGGAGCGGGCCGCGGACGCCGCAGCGCCACCGGCGGCATGCTCCGCGGCCGCCGCTTGCGCCGCCTCGTCCTGAAGAAGCCGCGCAGCCTCCTGCCCGTACACAGGGTTATAGGTCGAGAAGAATCGGCATTCGTGCGGGGTGGTGGCAGTGCCGGCCGCGGTGTCCGCGTCGCCCGCCGCAGCGGCTTTTGCGTCTTTCGCGGCGGGAACTGGGGTATTTGGTGTCTCGGTGGGAGCACCCGGGGTGGCGGCCGCCGACGCGTCCACTGTAGCGCCCTTGCCGGATGTGTTACCATCGCCGACCACACCGGCTTTGATCACCGCATCGGCGGGAGTGGCAGGGGTGGCGGGCGCTGTCACGGGCATCTGATCCCCTGCAAAAGAGCAGCTCTGTGTTGTCAGGAGCAGGCGCAGGCGTAGGGTTGACATCTCACCCTGATCATGTCAGCCTTGCGGTGCATAGGAAGGGTACCCTTCAGCGGGTGGGAGCGGCCGGCTAATCCCCGGTCATGCTAAGAGAAATGAATGTTGCCACTGCAATGCAGCGAGCGTGCTGGGCGTGTGAGCACATGGACAGCCCACGCACGCGCGTGGCCACGCATGCCTGCCACACAACCCAGGCAATCCCTGGTACCAGCTCATGCGCATACAGAGGAACAGCATGCAATCCTGCAAGCAGGTACACGGTCGCCATGCATGCAGCGTACCGGCATCGATGGCTTCACCTGTCTGCTCCGGCACAGCATGCTCAGCATGGAGGCCAGTGGTGTCGTCCACGCCACTCGCGCCGATGACCTTGCAGCTCAGACCACTCACGTCGACGCCCCCGCCGCCCGCGCCCTTCGCGTCCTCGCCTATGCCGCTCAGGCTGCTCATCGCGGTGTCCTTGCCGCCCGCGCCAGCCACATCAGCACCCCCGCCGCTCAAGACACTCGCGCCGGCGGCCACACCGCTCAGGCTGCTCATCGCGGTATCCCTGCCGCCCGCGCCATTCACGTCAGCACCCGCGCCGCTCAAGACACTCGCGTCAGCGCCAACACAACCCAAGCTGCTCATCGCAAGGTCCTTCCCGCTCACACCACTCATATCAACACCCCCGTCACCCAAGCCATTTTCATCGGCTTCTATTCCGCTCAGAACTTTCATCGCGAGGTCCTTCCCACTCAAACCACTCATATCAACACCCCCCTCGCCCAAGCCACTCGCATCGGCTTCTGTGCCGCTCACACCACTCATCGCGAGGTCCTCGCCGCTCACACCACTCATGGCCACATCCCCGCCACTCAAGCCAATCCCGCCGGCATGTTCGCCGATCACATCACTTCCACCGCTACTCCCGCCGCTCATGCCGCCTGCGTCTACAGCCTCGCCAGACACAGCAGCAGCCACCGGCACCCCGCTCTGCGGCGCGCCGCGCGGCGGCCCGGCTGCACACTCACTCGGCACCTGGGATGGACCCTGCGGCAACAGCGGCCGCTCCTCATCTCCTGCCGAATCCCCCAGCCGCCACCCCCCCTCGTTCTCCACATCCTCCTCCGCCTCAGCCTCCTCATCCGTCCGTTCCTCCGGCCCCGCAATCGAGACCGACGCCGACGACTCGGTCCGCGGGCTGTCTTCAATGAACATAATACTCGTGTCCTGGGCCGAGAAGCCAGCCACGAGGCCGCTTGCGACGGGTGACATCACCATCTGGACGGGCTTCGGGACGGGCAGCATGTGCGGCGCACGCAGCGGCCGCTCCTCCGCGGCGCCGCCGCGGCCGGCGCCGCCATGCATGCGGCGCGTGCTGAGGTCGGCCGAGATCGTGTTCGAGTCGTCGAGGCTTGGTGGCGGCTGCAGCATCTCGTGGTGGAGGCCTGCGGCGTACGGCTGTGCCGCTGCGGCCATGGAGAGGGACGAAGAGCAAACCTTCCGCGAGAGAGTAGATCAGACGTGGATGAGGGCAACTGGATGGACAGCGCCTGAGGTGAGCAACTTCGGGGATCGGACTGAAGTTGGCGCTCCAGGGGATTACGGAGGCGCGCTTCTGTGCGGTCGAGCTACTGGCGTCTCCACTGGCACTGTCTGATGTGCTGGCGGCTCTGCTGTTGCGTGTAGGAATCTGAATTGCAGAGTTAGGAGCAGGAGGTGGTGGGTTTTGACACTGCTTCAGCCAAGTGACTGCTGAAGCTGCTGTGCTCAGAGCAGACAGCAGCAAGCGATGAGTAGCGCGGTTGTTGGGTGCGCAGGGCTGATGTGTAAGCCGGGGCTGCAACAGCGTCTCTGATCCGGTGCTGGAACTGTGGAACTGGGCAAGATGCGCCGAAGCACGGCCACGCTGCTCTCAGGAGCAGTGGCGTGAAGTCGCGCCTTGCGAGTGCTACGCGTCACAGGCCACTGATGAGGCAGGCCCTTCTAGCGGAGGAACCAGCCTTGCAGCAGGACTGATGTGGTGACCATTCTGACTGCTGTATTGGGAAATGGGTGTTGCTTTGAGCCTGCATGTCAAGCAGCCACGATCACCAGTGAGCAGCAGCTTCGTGGAGAGGATGCATGCGACAGGTTGCCAAAGGTGGTGTCCATTGTTGCATCCAGCTGCACTGCTGCATACAGGTTGACAGCAGATTGCTGAATGTTCAGCAACATTGCTGTTGTATTTGTCTTCTCCTGTTCCTCTTCTGTAACATGGCTGTGGCCACCATCATCTCTTGGAGGAGACCGACACGGTGCCGGAACGTAAAGTCGTCAGGTCGAGGGAGAATGGGCTGCAGGCGGGTATTGCGCCGGCAAGATGGCAACGACCAGACTGGCCAGCCAGTCTTGCATTTGAAAGTGTCCTTGAAGCGGTCAGGTTCACCGAACGATCTCCCGGAGATCCAACATCACGCAGCGACAACATGGGATTTGCGCATGTCTTATACAACGAAGTATCTTCAGCTGTCAAACATGTCCATCAATCATCGACGAGGCGACGGATGGTGCCTCGGCGAAGCAAGTGAATACTATCGGGCAGGTCAGGTGGGAGCGCATCTACCTCAGGGCGGAACACAGTGCTACACATCCAGGGCATTACCTTCAATCGTATGAAATGTCTTCGGACGTGCGATCCAGCCCTAAGATATCTGCACGAGGCTGACCGAACTGTCGCACTGGTGCACCGACGCTCCGCAGACTGCAGTGACTTCCTACAGCCGCTTCCCTTTCACACAAGAGCCTCTATGAGCAAACAATATGCTCATGCAGCGTTTCCACAAGTTGTCATTGTGGCATGTATCGATGCCGGGGAGGATGCGTAGAGGCACTGCTAATCCGTGGGATGTGCCAGGTCGATGCAGTCTGCATCTCCAGAGGTGCCCGAGGATTAGGCGTATGGAGCTGCTACATCATACAGAGATCATGTGTCATGGCTGTACTACTCCATGGGTCTCAGTCGTCCTGGGCGTGACTACTCCTGCTCAAATGTGCCAGAGCATGCCGCAGGCTGCGCGCCCGCGTGCAGTCACGCTCCGAAACTACCGCGATGCATTGAAGCCCATGCACCAAATGTGAAGTACAGCCTTTACGTACCCAGAGGTAGGCTTTACCGGCGTTGTCATGTGCTGACTACTGCTGATGTGTCAGACACATGTAGCCACACATGGCAGTTGTCCTTGTAACGCATGTCAGTTGAGCGATGACACCCTTGCAGGCCACACCATCTGTGCACTTTCTACCCCTGATCGTGCACACCTTCCCGCTTGCGTTGCAGCACCCTGACAGCAGAGCTCTCATGCATCATCCTGCTGGGCAAAGGCCAATACGGTCCATTGCCCTCCAGCTAGAGAGTTGACTGGGACACTTGCTGTGTGCCATAAAACTAGAGCTAATTTTGCCCCGGCTCTCTGTAACGGGTCTGCTGCCAAATGGTCTGTAGTTGCTGGGGCTTTCTGGCTGAGGAGGTGCCCATGTAATGCAGAACGTTACATCCCAGGTGGGGCCCGGCCTGCAGGGTGACACATCTGTTCGACTGCCACGAAACTACTGGTTGTACAGGACGAGGCCACCTAGGAACCTAGTAAGGACGCAGGCAGTCGTGACAGGGCCCACCAAACTGAATCGCACAGCAGACACATGTAGACCCAGGCATAAATGCACTGCAGCCACTGATAGATCCATGGGACCACCGGACACAGAGGTTTGGCGGTAGCTGCTGCCATGACTTGCTGCCTGCTTTACTCCAATCAAGTTCAGGTGCAGGCCTGAGGAATCAGAGTTTGAATACGCAAACCTGATCCTGCCTGCACATGCTCATAGAGACCTGCGGGCCCGGGCTCTCTCAGCTATAGCTTGCTAGGCCCACTCCTACCCAAGACCTCTCGTATAGCATTTTCGCTTCAGCGTAGGCCAGTTATTCGCCTTCGTTCGCACCATATGCATGCATTGCCCGAATGCTGCAAGCACTGCAGTGCGTGCGTGCCGCTAGTAACAGTGCACTGTTACTAGTGGGCCTGGTGGGTGGTCACATGCAGGTATATAATTACGTACACCGAGGATCAGGCCACCGATCGCGAACCAGGTAGAGCGGGCTCGAGTCCTGACACACATCATGTCCGGCCATGGCTGCATGCTGAAACGTTAGCGCTTCCGTGTGTTTGGAGACTCATGCGTTCTCAGTGTGTATACATTTGGCAGGCTTGCTAGTGTGCACAACGCAAGCAAGGTCCTCTGCTGCGCTTCAGTTGCGTGGCAAGTTACTGACACGATGGGCTGCATCCCTGCCCGCAGCAGACACTGACAGCGAGACTTTAGCCTGAGGTGCGTGACTCACATCGCCGAGCTAGGTGCGCCTGGTCTGTTCCCGAGACAGTTCAGTCTTGGCTTGGCTAGTGCGCTGCTTTCTGCCGGGACACAGTATATGGAACTGCAGGTCCAGCGATTGACTTGAAATGTAAGCAAAGTATTGCCGTGTGATGCGTTTTCGTCGTCTCAGTGATCATCGGCGCAGGTATTCCTTGCCGTCCAATGTTGTCAGTGCACGTTCGCTCGCAACTCATGCCACCGAATCTGCGCTAAGGCAGCACTAACAGAATATAACAAATATGTGCAGGTCAACATACTCGATCACGTCGCTCTGATCTTGCATCGGTGTTCCAGATTGTCCACTGAGACGAACATCCTTCCTCCAGGCGAACTGTGCTCTAACACCTGTGCAATTTGATGGCCAGTTTCGATCACCATCGCGGCCACCAATCCGATGATGGCCCACATTCACTGCCTCCCTCTATGATGAGTCCTCCGGCTGTGATGGCCATGACACACCATGCTCACAACACGTCTCACCAGCCTGTCACCACAGCCCTCGTCGGGTGCCACAGCCCGTCGTCGCAAGCGACACACAGCCCTTACTCCACAGCTTATGAAAAGCCTTGCCATCCCGATGCGAGCTCAAGATACCGCAGAGCCCCTGGGATAGTGATCACTCCAGCAGGCCCAGTTGCAGAGGCCCACGTGTATGCCCCGAAGCACCCTTTCCTCCGCAAAAACGACGATCAGATCAACGAGGGAGTCGGTGGCGCCGCTGGCCTCGGCGTTGTTGCGGCTGGAGGCGGTGGCGGGTTCTCTGCAAATCCAGATGGAGGGCAGGGATGTTGCAGTGGCCTCGGCAGAACAGTGTTCTGCTGCTGTGGCGCCTGTGATAGCAACGAGGAGGCAGGCCTGAACTGCGAGGCCAGCTGCTGCTGTGGGGACTGTGACGAGGGGCTGTGCAGCTGGTTGATTGGCTGCTTTGACTGCTGCGGCAGCTGCTGTGAGTAGTGCTTTTTCCTGCGTCTGGAACCGTTTCGTCGATTTGCTGTGGACACGTGCTTTCCAAGTTCAATGCTCGCAATGCGCTGTTGGCTCGTTGTTGCCTTGGCTTTGGCCTACAATGTGCCTCGATATGATAACATAATCGCCTGCACATGGGCGGTGCTCATGCTCAGGGCGGCTGCATATTCTTCTGTAGGAAGGAATACGCTGTGAATGCCATGCTTTGTTCAATGGCTGGCCAGCTGCAAAAATGTAGTAACATTGCAGTCACTTGTTTTGATACCGGTGCAGAGTACTCCTGGTTGCTTCAGGGGCCCTGTCACCGTTGAATCGTCACCTTTCTCGGACCCAGTTGGTCGACTGATCTGAGTTTGACCATGGCGCTCCGGCCCCAAGTAACACCATTGATACAACATAGCAGTTCAGTGTACTGAACTTCACCGATGGTGCATATGCTGAGGTAAGCGTCAGCATTGCCTTGGCCTGTCCGCAGCCTAGGCTGCTCGCCCGCAGCTGTTTGCAATGGAGTGGTGATCCGGTAGTGTACTAGGCACTGCACCTGGCACCGTCGCGGACCTGCCACACCAAACCCCTGGTGCTGCCACAACTGATCGCCAGTTTGATGGTTGCAGGCCACTTGAATCAGGGCTGTGGTGCAATGGGCGTCCCTATAGACTTTGTACGCTCCCGCCTCGCCAGCACTGTAGTGTGGACACGTGCTGGCAGGCTCCCAGCCCTGAGTGCTAGGGCTGGGAGCGTACAGTGTCCTTGTGACAACGTGGCTCCTTCCCAAACGCGCTCATGGGCATGTGGTGTAGGCGGGCGAGCGAGTACAGCAGTTCATGGACACTGCTGTTGTCTCGGTACCCATCCTGCTTCTGAGCACAATGGCGGGGCTAGCTGCGAACACTGCCACCGGAGAAAAGGCTGTCAGAAATCGATGATGCAATGGCCCCGCGAAACGAGCAATACTGGCGAATTCATCTGGTGCACCCACTCTAGGTGGTGGCTCACACATCACACTCGTGATGCCTGCGTGTGAACAGCAGCAGCTAGCGACGTGTTCCTGCTGCAACTATCATCGGAGCAGGAGCTCATATGAAGTTTGCTCTACCTGTCTGCAGTGTTGGGCCATCCTTGAGTGCGATCACTGCCATCGAGTTGGTCCTCATTGACACACATGGGGGCTGCTCAATCCCCCGCAAATGTGAATCAATCGCTTTCTTGTGCACTTTGTGCAACATCCAGGTCACCTGATGATATCAAAGAACTGTGCGCATGAGCCGCGCGACAAGCTTCCATCTACGGACACCACTGCCGTGCACCGGCGTGATGACATAGCTGACACGATATTGCAATTTGACACCTGTTGGTATCGTTAGTGTGATCAGATGCTGGTTCATGTTGTGCCTGATCACCACCTGCGAAGACGACCGAAGCGCCAAGCGCGGCAGGACAGCTGTCGTGCGCCAGCTGCTACGACACGAGCCATCTGGTCGAAAAATTCGAAACAAGTCAAATCGCACCGATATAGGTACTCCATGGTGTGTCTGAGTTGGCGTGTCAATATTCCATTGCAGTCACGTGCTGGAAACACAGCCACATCTTATGAATACCACGCCTATGAAAGATTTAGCACACGCAAGGCGCATGCCTATGGTGCCGGGGTAGTACTGTAGTTCCGGGATGGTCTTGGCCCGTCGGGAACGACGGTGATACGCAGGGTTGCACAGCGCGTCGATGATGACGCGTTTACTGCGATTCGCGATGTCGGTGAGTGGGCCCGAGAAACGCACGTCAAAGCTAGGACAAGGGCCGCGCGGCGGGGGGCCATCGCTACAGCAGGCCAAAGGACACATCATGGAAGAGTTTCGGAAGTGTGCGAGCCGTATACTATAGGCGCTGTAGATCGACGTATGCGCCTCGGGCCCGAATCGACGCCGAGCTCCACGGACGCACTGTCTCCGGCTGCGTGGTAGCCTGCACCGCCTGTCGTCGCTCAGGACATGCAGTAACTGAAACTTACATACACCAAAGGTTCGCGACTCCTACGCGTGCCCTATTTCTGGAGCTCGCGGCAGCTCAGCACTGCATGTTCGTGGCTTCTTAGCTGTGGACGTTCCGTGGCCGGCATCCACCGTGCAGGTCAGCAGACTTAACGTAGACTTTTGATGCGTTCGGACTCTTCTAGGGAGCGGTGGTCCAGCCAGGCGCGCTCGTCGTGCACACTCACGCAAGCTTAAGCCGACCTGCGCTGCATCGACACTCGAGTGCACTCGTGCAAATCGAACCGGGTCGGCCTGCAGGAACCGTCTTTGCTACATTCAACCTTCCTGCACTGTCGCGTCGGTGTGCCGGCTCTGCCGCTGACACATCCGTCCATCGGCTGGGCACCGCGCTTGCCCTACTTCTACTAGGCCAGGACGCCCCGTATACGCCGACAACGGCCCATCTCGATGGCCAGCTCCGATGTTAACGCCGGCCATCCGCCCCATGATGTCCACAATCCAAACGCCCCCGCTCGCCCGCCCACAGTTATGGCCATGACACCTCAGACACATGTGCATGGCAGGGCAGCGGCCGCGGGGGGGCAGCACCAGATGCAGCCCCCCAAGCAGCAGCACCTCGGCATGGCCATGGGCGCCCACGGCCATCAGGGCAGCGGCGAAGGGGCCGGTGCGGCGCGAGGCGGCGGCGCCGCATCTGCCGCTGCGGCCGGGGCCCGTCCCACCCAGGGTGGCGGCGCGCTCGCCGCACAGGGTACCGTCCTCGGCGGCGTGGCCTGCTGCTGCTGTACGAAACTGTGCCTCGGCGAACACTGCGGGATGTGTACTGGCGACGCCTGTCTCCCGATCCTGTGTGGGCCATGCATGGCGCTCTACCACACGGCCGCCGGAGGCCTGTGCCTCCCGATCCTCTGCTGCCCGTGCCTCTGTGTTGGGGAGCTCTGTGCAGATCTGCTCGGTGACTGCTGGGATTGTCTCGGCTGCTGCTGATGCTTCAACCGGCGTGCATGATCTCTCGCTTTCCTCTCGTTTTTCGGCCAGCTGGCCAATGGGCGCTGGGCCGCCGGCGGTGTGCCGCCACGCCGCTGCGGCGGCCGTGGCTACTTTCGTTTCGGTTTTTTTTTTGGTGGGGCCGAAATTGTTTGAATTTGGCGCCTCGTTTTCATGGGGTTTTGGGCAATGTTGTGCCCCAGGAGCACTGTCCACGTGAGCGCCGTGCTGCGGTGAGTTGTCATGCCAAAAAAGCTTCCTGTGGGAGGCGTGGCGTATGTGCGGGATCGTCATGCAGCGTCCACGCGGAGCGCGTGTGTGTGCAGTCCGTGTGGTGCCTATCATCATTGTGGGAGCCGCCCAAAGAGACAAATAATGCCTGCGGAATAGAAAAGAGTATGAGGCTCCTCGGGGTACCCAGCAGGGCGCCCTGGTTCAGCACTGTGTTTCAAGGATGAAGGTGGCGAGGCGGGCAGCACCACGAAAGAAGCAAGCAGGTCATCACTGTGTGCCTACAACTGGAAGGCTGGCTGCTCAGACGATGGTCCGCGGCGCCTCGGCCTGATCTGAAGGCGTGCCGCCGGAGCCTGGTCGCGGGTGATCAGGCTTCGGATCCGGTCAGTGTGCGTTGCTTGTGTGTGGCTGCGGTGCGTGCAGCGCGGGAGGCAGTGCTGGGCCGCCTTGCCGCTTGCGTTCTTGTCAAGGCTACCGTCCAGAAACTGTGGTCTCCAGATTGGTCGGTGTGGATCTATGTGATCCGGCTTGACAGCCCAGCCCTGGTGTGAGGAAGCGTGAGGAGGCGCCTGAACTACGCGACTGCGGTCTGTCGTGGGTGCTTGTCCTCGCTGCCGAGGCCGGCTGCGCTCTGAATACCTGATGCTGCCTTAACTCAGACTAGTGCAGCTCGAAAACATCAGGACTGGTGCGGCTCGAAGACGTGGCGTGGTGTCGACTGCATAACAGTCAACAGATAACAGATGCGCCTCTGTCTGGTTGCCATCAGACTCGAGCTTTGTAATCTCGTGGTGTGACTACCGTGAAGGGGTCTTGCATTGCACGGTTTGTATTAGCTAGAGATCATTACACGGTTTCTAATGCACATGCACTGCGGAACAGTGGCGGCTTTCTATCCCACAGCTTTCTATCTCGCACGCTGTGCACATGTAGGTGTGCGTTCAGGCATGGCTCTGCACTGCATGGCTCTGCACCTCACCTTACTCTTCAGCCATGAGGGTGCCTCCCACATGCCAGCCTATTTGCCTGTGTGATCGGGTGGCAACACTCCATGAGTCATGGAGTGTTGCCACCGCCAGCTGGGGCCCATCCCTTCTCAGGACACCCACAGAAGGCTTGCGTCTCTTTGACATGAGGATAGCTGCAATACCATATGGGGACGACGCCACTTGCACTGCCAGGACAGGAATTGGAGACGCAGGTGACTCTGCTGCATTTCCACAGTGTCACAGGTGCTGATGCTTGTGGCCCCGCGTTTAAGAACAGCGTTGGGAAGCTCTACATATCCCATACACAAATTACATGCAATCTTCATGCCTTTGTTTGTTTTGTTCAGGTTTAGGACATCTAGATTGATTGAAAGCAGCCACTACAGGCCAGGTTCTTTATCCAGAAGCACTCGGATTCTCTGTGGTCTTGGCATACGGATATCCTAAGACAAGAAATCGTAAACTCAATTCACACTTCTCTCTTGATGCACTCGCCAGCCAATTTTCAGGTTCGTGTGAGCTCCAGAGCTAGCATTTTCAGACAGTCAGCGAAGCCTCGTGGTTCCGTGTACGAATGAATGACACCACTGTCTGTTTCTGACTTGTCAATTGTTTATGTTAGTTCGGTGATGCGCGGGTGGTGTGCAAGGTCTCTCGGTCGTCTTGCAGGCGCTGCTGCAGACGTGCGTGTGACGTGGTACCGCACATGCCTGCGGTGTTACGTACCCCTGCCACGCTGTACTCGTCCTGTGCTCGCACTGCCGTGAGAATTCTTCGAAGCGAGCTGATGTCGCCAACGCGTGCTGTCCCTGTTTGTATGTATGTTTGCATCAATGGAACGTAAGCGGGTCAGAGCATGAAGGTGTGTCGCCACTATATGCCATGCCGTCCTGGCTGCATGCTGCACAGAGTGCGGGTGCACTACTTCAGCCAGCGCATAACACAGTCACTGCCTCGGACCTTGAACTGAGAGGCTGGATCGAGTACACGCGACTACCAATGGCATGCTGCAGGTCGCGAAAGTGCGTACCAGCGCGAGCGATTACATCAATTCCGGTGGACCAGCTGTAGCAATCGTGCGCCCAATTTTTGTACACGAGAAGTGCTAACTCTTATATATTTGCTAAGGCCCTCCTTGAGCTGCGTGCATCGCAGAGCATGCGTATGGCCTCACAAGCACGACCGTCACTTTCACACAAGTGTGAAGCCTTGTTGTGCGGTTGGTATGCCGCCCCTCTGCGCCCGATCGAACCATGTTATGCGGCTGCAATAAAATCGCGCTAACACATCAAACTGATTATGCTGTCGTGAATGCGTGCTGATAGATGCGTCTGGTCTTGCTGTGTGCACACGTGTCGATTGCCCACGGGCTCGTGATCTCTACCGAACGCTGCAGCGACACTGTTGCGACAACAGAGACCATGCAGGCGTCCCGAGAATCAGGCTGACCTTTTATTTTGAAGCAGCTACGTTGTCTCGTCCTCTTGCGGCCAAGGCGGACG
This sequence comes from Ulva prolifera, assembly GCA_023078555.1. Lineage (NCBI taxonomy): Eukaryota > Viridiplantae > Chlorophyta > Ulvophyceae > Ulvales > Ulvaceae > Ulva > Ulva prolifera. The sequence goes on along the minus strand of CM041200.1, from coordinate 8,601,901 downwards.
TCCGTTGCGCGTGTACCCCGCACCTTCCGCCGAGCTTCCGAGCACTTGTCACGACCTGGGGCAGAGGACAAAGCAACACCAGAGGCACCACACACGACTCACAGCATATCTCCCCAGCACAACTGTGCAATGTCAAGCACCTACAGCTCCCCGGACGCGCTCTCCCGCTCCCCCTCGTTCCTCTCTGTGAGATCTGAGACATCCGAGACATCCCCTCCTGAAGTACCCACCATGCATATGCGCCAGCGCAGCCTTTCCACGGACCCCGAAGCGTCGCCAATGAAGCGGGACTCCCACAAACCCACCGGCCCCTATGGCGGAGCAGCCTGCACCGGGCCAGACTGCTGCGGTTCTCCGACGGTGACGGCGGCCGAGGCCTCTAGCGGCGAGCCGGTGCCGAGGCCCCGCGGCGGCGGCCAGGCCTCGGTGTACGCCCCCAAACACCCGTTCCTCCGTAACCACGACGACCAGGTCAACGAGGGCCTCGGCGGCGCCGTCGGGTACGGCGTCACGGACGCCGGCGGCGGCGGAGGCTTCTCGGTGGACCCAGATGGTGGCCAGGGGTGCTGCAGCGGCCTCGGGCATGACGTCTTTTGCTGCTGTGGCGTCTGCGCGCATGACGGAGAGGCCGCGCTGCGCTGTGCCCCGCGCTGCTGCCCATGCGAGTGCGGGGCTGCCGAGGGCTGCGGGGAGTGCTGCGTGGCGGTTCTCCACGCGCCGTTTGCATGCGTGGGGGGGGCGTGTGAATGGGGGGGGGAGTGTGCGGCGCAAGTGTGGGGCGAGTGGGCGGCGTGCCTGGGTGAGTGCCTGCCTTACTGCCTAGATACGTGTGCCGCCCTGTGCGTCGGCGGCTACCATGGTTGATAGCTTGCTGCAGTACCCCGGCTTTCACTTTATTTCGTCCGTACGTGTTGTGACGTTTTGCTCAGGCGTTGTGCCGCATATTTACAGTTGTGTCATGGCTGCACGAGTCCAGGTTTCCATGGCTTTCCGTGACATGAACCCTTCATCGCCAACAGCCACGGCAGAACCATTCAATCTGCCCCGTGAAAGAGGAATGTGCCGGAACGTGATGTTCATCTCGATTCCTCACCACAAACACGCACGCACGGGCTTGTGTGTGTGTGTGTGTGTGTGTGTGTGTGTGTGTGTGTGTGTGTGTGTGTGTGTGTGTGTGTGTGTGTGTGTGTGTGTGTGTGTGTGTGTGTGTGTGTGTGTGTGTGTGTGTCCTCATCTTTTGTCCCTCTAACACACGCACGCACACACATTCAGATGGGAACACATGTGTGCTTTGATGAGAAACCCCCGCAGCTCCAGCAAAGGGGCGATTGCCAGATGAGATCATACTTCCTGAAATACCACTCGTCCTTGAACAGCCACGTGTTATCAAATCACAGGCAGCGAGCCAGTAATCACCACACCTGCTTCATAGCCTTACCTGAGGCAAGTCGCCTCACCCACTCAAACCGTACCTCCTACGATACATCACATTGCATCTGTCAACAGTGTCAAGGCGGCGAAGCTGATTCCTGCGAAGCTGATTCCGTTCATATACGCATGACTACATCGCCATATCCACAGGGACATCGACACCTTCGGTTCCCCGGACCGCATGATGCATCAGCGCTATAGGGGATATCTGGCTGTGCATAGCTATGCACAGCCGCTGCTGTGAGCAGAGGCCCGCTCCCACCCTCCGAGTCGCTTGCTGGTGTGCTTGGGGCAGTTTGACCGGCTGCCAGAGCTTCCGTGAAGAACGGCCTTTAGCATAGATGTATCTCAACGTCACAACCGTCTACGTCACACACGCGGTGCTGAGGGATATTGCGACACCCATGGCCACAGAGGGGCACGGACTGCACGCCTGCCTGTTTGCATGCACAGCATGCACGGGTGAACGCGCGCCTGAGCCACGCCGCAGCAAAGGAGCTCAGCAGCGAACCTGCCGCAGCAACATCTGGTGCTGCGGCACAACGGCTGTAACTATATAGAGCGCTCCGCCAATGCCTGGCATCGGTCACGGCATGCACGACAAGAACTATGTACGCTTGACTGCCAATCCTACCTGTGCGGAGCATCCAACACGACCTTGTTCAACCTCATCACGTCGCCGCCTTCACGCCGCCTCCCGCATGTGCCACCTGCCCCGACAGAAGGCGGCCCCCGCGGACCCCCCCCCCCCCCCCCCCCACCCCATTGAATGCTGAGAGCAAGGCCGCGTGCTGTGCAATCCCGGTGTGTGCTGCGCATGACGGGCATGACGGGCCACAGCATTCGGCACGCGCAGGCACGGAGAGGAGACGTGCCTAGACCCTCCGCAGCCGGCTGGCGGCGCGCCGGGGCGCGCATGCCCCTGAGAAGACTTGGAAAGTAGGATTAATGTACGGAGCTGCTTCCGTGAACGTTGCCGAGGGGCCTGGCAGCATGGCGGCTGGCGGGTAGACGGCGTGCTGCTGTTACCACGCGCTCCCGCCAGTTGTGGACCGCTACTCCTTCCAACGTTGCCGTGATGTGTGAGATGCGCGCAGTTTATCCCCTGACGGTCTGGACTGCGAACAGTACGCGGCCCCCCGCAGACGGGGGCGTGTGCTGCCCACGGCGCAAGAGGGCCATAGCGGAGAGGCCGCAAAGGTGTCCTCAAAGGCAGGCACGTGAAAGTACGTCCACGCCTCGACAGACGTCTGGCTTACGGGAGCTCTCATTCGCATCATCACTTGTTTCTTTCGATCACATCGTCAGCCTCTGCGTTCGCTGTACCGCTGGCGTCGCTACAATGTCAGCGCTTCGGCAGTGGGGCTGTCTCAGGGGACGACCAGGTCATCGGCGGGAGGTCAGGGCTCCCGAGCGCCGCGGCGCCACCGCGCACGCCATCGGCAGCCGGGGGGCCCTCTGAGAGCCATGCATGAGGGTTGGTGTTGGGGTTGACGGGTGCGACGGCGCTGGGGGGGGCCGCCGGGCCGCCTCGCGGGCCGCCGGGCGAGGCCGCGCCGTTGATCGGCGGCTGAGTGGGGTGTAGGTGCGGTGCCGCCGGGGGGCCGGGCGGGGCGCGGGGCGGCGCGTGGAGCGCGTTGAAGTCATCTGCATCTGCAGAGCCTCTGTGTCTCGTCAGCCTCTCAACTAGCACACCGATCACACCGTCCACAGCAGACAGACATTACTCTCCCCGCGCTGCCGCAGAGCTCTGCTGTGTGCCTTATCTGTCATCAGACCCCGTACATTAGAATGAGGGAGCGCAAGGCCTGGGGAATGTGTCGACGCATAGACACTCAGCAGCGCACTTGACAGCATGGACAAAACACCAGGAAGGGGGGGGGGGGGGGGGGGGGGGGGGGGGGGTAGGGGATGATCGAATCATGTGGGACCTTTGAACGGCACAGGGTTTGCATGAACGGCTACACGAATACCCCAGCAGAGGGTACGCAAACACTGAAGGTCCTCCAGCACAAGTTTCTGGACGAGGCAACGGCCAGGCAGCACAAACGCGAAGGCTCTCGTATCAGAGAGGCACGTCTCTGCTCATCGCATCAGTGCGGCAATGGCAGGGTGGCAGGGTGGCAGCGGCGCACTCATCGTCATCATCGGCCACGCGGCATCTGCCGCCCACGGGGGGTTGTCAGGGTTGCGTCTCGCCGCGGCCTGCGGCGGCGCAGGCTGGGGCGGGGGGGGCCCAAACCCTTGGTGTGCGGCGCCGATGCCGAGGGACGTCGCCCCGACGGGCGGCATCTGCGGGGGGGCCTGGGTGTGCATCGGCACGTGCTGCGTGCTGGCTGCTGCGCCCGCTGGGACGGCCCTCGGACGTGTCGCCCTGCACATGCATGTAGGTCACACGCAGAAAGCCTGCACTGCGGGCAGCACCCCTGCAGTCCACGCCAGAAGCCCCCGCGGCGAGGGCCCACGCATACAGTCGTGAATGCAGGCATGGCACGCATTGAAATCGCACAGGACCTGATGCATGGGGAGGCACAAGGCGCACAACGTCTGGTCCGAGCCACGGTTCCCGTTCTTGCTGCCGCCCCGGCTCAGCGGGTTGAGCTTCTTTAGGCGCCCCATCAGGCCCGGTTTACGCTGCTCCTCCCCGGCGCCGCTGCCCCGGCTTGCAGACGACGGCGTTGACGCCGTCTGTGGCAGCGGCTGCGGCTGCGGCGCAGGCCGCGGCGGCGGCAGTGCAGCAGCCTGCGGGGCTGCCGGCGGCGCCGACGGCGCCCGCTGATCCGCCCCCCGGCCACCTGCGGGCAGCAGCCCCAGACGCTGGTACTGCTGCTGCGCCCAGCCCGGGGGCGGCTTCGCCTGCAGTCGCGGCCGCGGCCGCGGCGCATCTGGCGCCGCCGCCGCGACCGGCGGCTCCCGCACGACCCCTATCGGCAGCTCCTGTTCCTGCGCCCCTGCGCGCGCACTAGCCTCCTGCGCGGCACCCTGACTTGCAGCACCACGCGCGACCCCCGCTGGCATTCCCGCATCCCCAGGTGGATTCCCTGACGCTTGAGCTCCAGAGGTCGGACCCCACTGTAGCCCGGCCGGCGGCTGCGCCGCTCGCCCAGCATACGCCATGTCAGCAGCGCCCGTGCGCTCCTCCGCCTTGGGCGCAAACACGATCCCCGCCGGCGCCTGCCGCTGCTCCTGAGGGGTCTGCAGCCGCAGCTCCTCCTGGCTGGGCACGCTGCTGGCCACGCTCGCTCGCGGCGACAATCCCTGCCCGGGGCCCCACTGCACTCCCGCCGGCGGCTGCTTCTGCGGCGGCGGCGGCGGCGGCGGCGGCGGCGGGGCGGCGGACGTGCCCGGCGGCTGCGCGGGGCCCCACACGACACCGGCTGGGGGGACCTTTGGCGCCGCGGTGGGAGGTGCGGAGGAGATCTCTGGGGTGGTGCCCGCCCACGCGATGCCGGGGGGGAGTGGTTTGGGTGGCGCTGCCGCCACAGCTGGCCTGCCGTTTGCTGCGCCTGCACATGTGGCTGAGTGTGGATCGAGGTGTGGGGGTAGGGGCGCTGGGGGTTGCAGGTGATGGCTCCTGTCCACCTGAATCGTGTCTACAGGTTCACGTTTTGATCATTAAAAAGTGCTTGAGGTTGAGCAGCCTCCAGACACACGGCTCCCTGTCAGCAAGTGTAAACCCTTGCGTGGAATCATCACAGACAAGAGCTCCTGTGGCCCGAAGTAAGTGAGCATTTGCTGCGCCTACACATGTGGCGGCTGAGCGCGAACACGAGGGGTTAGGGTAGCAGCGCAGGGGGCTGCAGTTGATGACTCGTGCCGACCTGAATCGTGTCTACAGGTTCCAATTTACATGTTAGAAACGCTCTTGAGATCGAGTAGCCATTCAGGCGGATGTTTTCCCGTCGGCACGTCTAACCCGTCCTCTAAAACATCACAGATGAGCGCTCCTGTGCCACACAGCAAGGAAGCGTCACCACGCTCAGGACACGGGCGCACCTGCTGCTGCCGCCTCGCGGCTTTTGATCTCCCGGAGGCTCAGAGGCTGCGTACTTTCCGGCGAGGGTGCCGCTAACGCAGCGGCGGCCGGAGCAGCCGCCGCCGGAGCAGCCGCCGCCGCTGCCGCCGCCTTCCGCCGCGCGTACGCGAGCTGACGGTTGTACTCGGCGCTGCTGCCGAGGCCATACCGCGGCGACATGTCACCGGCAGGGTTCTGCCGCAGGTCCGCAGTACCTTCTGGAACGTCGCGGTGCTGCATGCCCGTCTCTGAGAGAATGCGGCCGAGGGTCAGCGGCCGGGAGGGGCCGGGCCCCGCCGCCGCAGCGGCGGGGTCCGCCGGAGGCGGGGCGGCGTTGACGTCAGTGTTGATGCGGGGTGTGGTCGCCATGATCGCGCCGAGTCGGAGGGGCTGAGAGGTGGGGACGTAGGGGCCGGCCTGCTGCGCGGCGGCGGCGGCGAGGTCGGGTGGGGGAGCCGCCGGGGACCCTGACTGCTCGCGCTGCGCGGCCTCCGCCGCGCCGGCCCCAGCCGCGCCGCGGGTCTCTGACAAGATGAGCCCGAGCGTGAGGGGCTGCGAGGGGGCAGGGGGGGGGTCGTCGTCAGGGTGGCCGCCGCTGCCAGTTGTATGGTTGGCCGGTGGGGCCGCTGCAGCGGGGGTGCCTGTACAGCCAAGTCGGACGTCTGCGGGATTCAGTTGCTCGAGAAAAAGCAGAAAAATGAGAAAGCGATGCTGACTGTGTCCCTCAAGGTCACTTAATCGTGCACCATGCACGGTGTGCGGTATATCGGACAGGCCTTTCACTGATGCAGGTGCTCGCGTGTCCGCCATGCAGCTCATGCATGCATTGCCCGCGCGGCGTCGCCACCCAGGGCAACGTGACAGTGTGTGAGCCGCCACAGTCGCCACGCCATGGCAGCAGTGGGGGTCACCGAAACACGCACCTGGCGTCCAGCCCCCTGGCGCCTGATTGTCGTCCGCAATGCGCCCCAGGTGGGGGCCGCCTGCAGCCGTGGCCACGGGCACCGCATAGACACTGTGGATGTCGATGACGCCCGTGTAGCCACGGGGCGGTGCCGCCGCATCGCCGCTGCGTGTCACATTCTCACCGAGTGGAGGTGGGTGCGCGGGGCCGCGGGGGGGGCCTTCACCGGCGGCTCCCGCGGCGCGACTGCTGTTGGCGATAGGGGCAGGCTCCTGTGGGTCGCTAGGTGTGGGCTGCCGGGCGGCCGTCCGCACCTGCCCCAGCCGCAGCGGCATCGAGCTATCTGGGGGAGGCGCGGTGGTAGCTGCGTAATGCGCTGTGGAAGACGGAGGGTCGCGTGTGGCTACAGGTGCACCTTCGTGCACAGCGCTCTGCCCGGGCCGCGGAGACTGAGCGTGTCCGGACGGCGGGCCCACCGCAGCTGCGCTGACGTCAGCATTGTCTGCCGGGGAGAGAGCGCCGACGATGTGCCCAAGCTTCAGGGGCCGCGAGGAGTCTGGAGGGGGCTGTGGCGGGGGGCCGGAGGGCGGGCCTGCGGCAGGCGGCTCCGGCTGCGTGTCCGGCTCTCCGATCCCATCGTTGCTGCTGGGCACGCTGCGCGCTGCGGAGCTGACGATGTGCCCCAGCGTGAGCGGCCGGGGGTCCTGCGGAGCTGGGGACCCCTGATCAGGCTGCGCGGGCACGGGCGTTGGATCGTATGTGCCGTGATGCTGTGCTGCGTGGCCCTTCACCTGCCCGAGCCGTAGTGGCTGCGGGTCCGCAGGAGGGGGTGGGATGGAAGCAGCGCTTGTGGACACGTGCACTTGTGTGAGACTGCTTGCCGGCACACCGGGCGGGGCTGTGGGAGGGGCTGTCCCGCTACTCGCCGCAACAACAGGTGCGTCAGTCTCGGCCTTGATCTGCCCGAGCCGCAGAGGCCGCGAGCTGGCCGGCGGGGGGCTTGAAGCCGCGTCCGCCAGCTGCCCCTCGCCGTGCGGCGGCGGCGGCGGCGGCGGCACGGCCCCGTAGCCACCGTTTGGCGCGACGCAGTACAGCGGTTGTGTCACAGGTGCGGATGGCTCCCGATCCGTGACGGTGCTGGGCGCGGCGTCCCCGGCATACGGCGGCCGCGGCGGCAGCCCCACGGAGCCGGATTCGGTCGGGCTCGCGGGCACGCCGGGGCTCCTCCGGCCGGTGCCGATGTATGCGCTGGTGTTAGGGGTGCCGTCGCCGCTGGCCCGGCGATCGTCGCGGATCTGACCGAGCGTTAGTGGGATGGACGGCGCGGCGTGCTGTGGCTCCGGGGACGCCCATGCTGCGCCGTGCTGCGGGCTGCCGGGACCCGGCGCCGCGGACAATGACTGGGCGGCGCTCCCGTCGGGGGAGCGGCCATGCATTGTGCGGATCTGCCCGAGTGACAGCGGCCGGGTGGAGGAGGCGGAGGGCTCGGCAGCGTCGGCGGGGGCGGAAGGTGGTGGGAGGGTGCCGCGGATCTGGCCGAGTGGTAGCGGCCGGGAGCTGTCCATGGCTTCAGGGGCATCTACAGGGGGTGGCTGAGGGGTAGTGGCCGTGGCGGAACGCGCTGAAGTTGTGCCTCGGATCTGCCCGAGTGGCAGCGGCTGAGAGTTGTTCGCCAAAGCCGGCCAAGGGGCCGCCGGTGGAGGCACCTCGGGAGCGTCCGAGACGGTCTCAGGCGTGCTGGAGGAGACTGGTGAGGTGGCATTCGGAGACGGCACGCTGGCGCCGGCACCCACACCCGCGAGGGCCTCAGGGTTTACATGCATGGAGCTGCCGGGGTTGCTTGGCGTGACACCGCTTGCGGCGCTTGCGGGCCCCTCCGGATCGGCCACGGGCGAGACGCCCGGGCAGGTCGGCAGGGTTTGAGAGGAGGTGCCTGCCCTTGGCTCAGCTGGGGTGCCTGCAGCGGTGGCTGTACCAGGGGCACCAAGGGCACTTGAGGCGTCGCCGCTGGCGCCGTGATCATGGCTGGTGCTGCTGTCATGCATGCCCTCTCCGATGTTGCGCGGGCGGCGGGGGTCGGTGGGGACATGCGTGTCCACAGACGAGCTGTGCACGCTTCCACTGGTTGATCGGACGGACACGAGGCCGATGGATGCGGCGGAGACGTGGTGTGGCGCGGAGGGGGGGGGAGCGGCGGGGGGGCCAGGAGGAGGTGGGGCCGCGGGGGTCGGTGCGGAGTCCGGGAGCGGCACAATGACGCGCCGCAAGTGCCAGGGTTCCTCCTCGCGGCGGCCGCGTGCTGTGGCTGCGGGTGGGTCCGCGGCGGGCGTCTTCTGCACAGGCACGCATGCGTACTCAGAATGCTGGCCATGTTGCCAGACGCGTACGGGTGCTGCTCCACGCTCTCTGTCCGAGACGCGCAAATCGAGACATGAGAATAATGCCCGTTGTAAAACCGTATCTGGTGCTTTGAATGAATCTCCAGGGGCTCTCCTAATGCTGGCCAAGCGTGAGCGGAGCTGCTAAGCTTGCCGACTGCTGTGCTTGTGCAATGAAACCGAGGCTTATGTGATGAAACCTTGTCACGTCTTGACAAGTTCACAGGCCAAGAGCTGCTGTCTCAGTGCTGAGTAGATACACAGGCAGCGTACCTTGAACATGTGAGAGGATAGACACAGACAAGCTGCGGGCAGCTGCAGCATGCCAGCCAAGTGGAAGTGGAGGCTTGGCGAAGCGCTAGTGTGGGGACACCATAAAAACACGTGGATGCAAGATCGTCTGCCTCTGCCTGTCTGTTTGATATCGCTGTAGTCAATGCTCGAGCTCTTCTGAATGCAAGCACGGACTAATTGGTTTACAGAAGAGCGAACGGGAGAAGACAAATACCACAAAAGAATCTCATCCTCATCAACAGCCACACACGCACGGCCAGTGGCCGTCGGCCACGCTACAATCGCGCCCACACCTCAGCCCGGCAGGGTCGGGACCGACTAATGCGTACAGCCCTTCTTGCGCACATAGACACTGCACACTGGATGGTCAAGTTGCTGTTTAGTCACGGCAAGAGCTCATCGACGGTCGATGACGGAGACGGAAGCCTTTGCATCAAGGCAAGGGGCCGAGTCGCGTGGCGGGAGCTATATCGGAGCAGACTCGGGGTGTGCAGGTGGCGCTGCCGTCGTTCGATTGGCGCAAGCGTTGGCACGAACGCTCTCGTGACGTCGACGACAAGCACCGCATGCATTGCGCATGGGAGCGCGCAGCTCGCACGCATCGGGAGCGGGCTCGCGGTCGCCTGCCCCGCGTTCACGGCAGCGGCCGCTGTGGTCTCGGCTGCGCTTTTGTTGCCTTACGCCATCGACACTTGCTATGCCGCATGACACCCCGAACAAGTGCTTCAACAAACTATGACAAACCTCTCAAAGCTGGCAGATATCAACCCTTCTAGCTTGAACTCGGTCCAAGCTTGGAGGGATGGGATGGCCAATTGCTCAACACAAGTGCTCACATAACATTTGCTCACTTACGGCATCCTGACCCTGTGAGGGCAGATGTAGCACCCAGACATTATGTGTGTCAGAAGGACAATAGCGGACAGTGGTGCAGTGTGGCTGTGCGCGTGTGTGACTGTTGATTCGGACGAGATTTGTTTGCTGTATTTGTCTATGCCTGTTCACTCTTCCGATCACTGTTTCACTGTTCCGTAATACAGTAGCAGGCATCCAGGCAGCACACCACACACCAAAGACACACCACAGACACACCACACACATGCCGCAGACTGCTTTAATAGTCAAGCTAGGCACCTCCACGCCACAGCACCACCAACACCACTCAACGCAGCACAGCTCCGCAGGGGCTGCGTCGGCACCCGCCCCGGCACCTTACCCCTGACCCCTGCGCTGCCTGTGGCCACACTAGAGGGGCCGTCCCCCAGGCGCTCTGCAGTGGAGCGCCGAGCCACATGCATGCACCTCTGACACCGAAGGACAGAGACTGGCGTCGCACCACGCACAGCGTGCCGAGCCACACGCACACCCACACCGCACAGCATGCGACGAGAGTGTGCCGATTGCAACCCCCAGGGCCCTGCCGTCGCGCCATGTTCAACCTCAGCGATATGTCAGAGGCAGGCAGTGGCAGGAAACGAGCCGCAGCTCAGGCCCGGGCAGCTCAGGCCTGTGTGCGTTGACAGTGCTCCGCCTGTGGACACGTGCTGGTGGCAGCGCACGTTGGCCGACACCTTTACACAACAGGCCATCTCCTGGACTGTTGAGGCAGGTCACGAGACAACAATGCAGGCACCGAAGCAAGGTCGACCACAGCTGACGGCGGTGGTCTGTGGCCGGGGGCAGATACACGCGCAACGCAACGACGCGGCGCGAGGCAGGAGGGGCGCACCGAGCCCATTGCAAGCATCTCGGCCGTCTCGCTGACCTCCTCGGGCACCGGCAGCACATCAAACTGCAGCGACGCCTTCGTGCCGCTGCCCGCGGTGCCGTTGCGCGTCAGCGCCGGCATCCCGCCGACCTGGTGCGACTCGTCCCGCAGGCTCATCGACGCCCCCGGCGACGTGCTGCCGGCCGGCGCCGGCGCAAACGCCGCTGCTTCCGTGGCGCCGGCGCCGCCGCTGCTGTACCACGGCACTGCTGGCGGCTGCGGCAACAGCGAATGCGGTTCGATTCGACCGGAGCCGGTTGCTTCGTGCGCACCCGGCGCTGGCGCGAACGTGTGTTGCGGACTTGTCTGTGAATCATGCGATCTGGGTGTGCCGGCGGCGCGAGGCGTGCTGCCTGCGGGGTGTGCCGGATCGCTCTTCGGAGACGCGGCGCGAATGCGCGGCGGGAACATCTGCAGGATCTCTGCCGCAGTGCGCTGTGGGGGTGCCACGGCAGCAGGCACCGGGGCGCCGAAATCTGCATCGTACTGCGGCAGAGGGGTCGGGGTGCTGCTGAAGATGCCCGGAGGTGGCTGGGGGGCCTTTGTCAGCTGGGGGGCGTGCGGCTGCCGCGCACCCGCATACATCGGCGCCGGCGCATGCATGCCGTACGGAAACGTGGCCGCCGCCGCAGGTGCTGCCGGGGTAGTGGCTGACCGTGGTGACTCAGACACCGGCGGCGTGGCTGCCGGCTGCGCGGCTGCCGGCTGCGCCGCATCTTGCGGCACAAATGCCGCCGCCGCGGCAGGCGCGCGATTGCGATCCCCGGACCGGTTCTTGCTCCGCAGGCTCGCCGTCAGCGGCTCCTGCACCCTGATCACCTTGCCGCTGGCCTCTGCGGCCCCTGCAACACGCAGCGCCTCGGTCGTGGCCTCCAGCGGCGGCCGCGCAGGCCCACTGTCCGGTTGCGGTGTTGCGACCGCCGCGGGGGGCTGCGGGGGAGCCGGGGCGGGTGACCGGCGAGAAGATGAGAAGATGCTCGCCCCCGGTGCTGCGGCGCCGCCTTTGAGCTCGGTGCTGCCCTGCGCGTTGGACAAGGGGGCGGCGTGGAGGGTCGGGTGGTTCCACATTGTCAGTTCGGGCGGGAGGAGGGCGTTGATGTCGTCGGCCGCGGTGGCTGTGGCGAACTCCTCTGACGGGGCAAAGAGGTCGAGGGGGTCTGCGGCGGGTGCGTGGATGGAGGAGCTGCGGCGGTAGAGTTCTGGGTCCGGGGGTAGTGGGTTCTGCCCGGTTTTGGGGTTCGGGAAGTGGGGTTGGGGGGCCTGTACGGGCGGGGGATGTTCGAGGCTTGTGGAGCGTTCGGTGATACTCCTGCCTGGCTGAGAGGGGGCGGTGTGGGAGGCATGGGCAGAGGAGGAGAGAGTGGTGGAGTCTGCTTCGAGAACTGGTGGGAGGACGTGGGGTTGGTGGGTGGTTGGAGGGCCGTTGGCCGCATGAGCCTGGAGGAACCGGGCCGTCTGGCCGACGTTGGCCTCGTAGAGCTGTTCGGCCGGTGGTAGGTCGTTGGATGTGGCCATGTCGCTGGACATGGGGGGACGTGTATCAGTGGTTCTGGATTTGGAGGGGTGCTGTGGGTAGACCAGCCTGCAGCAGCAATGAACCACTGGCCTGGTGGCGACCTTGCTAGACCACGAAATTCCGTGGTACTGCTGATGGAGTGTGCGTTTATGTGCACGAAGGGCTTGATCTGCGCGGGCATGCAGATGTCCGAGCTGCGCGATGCCAGCTGTATCACCGCTCGGCATATCCTGAGACAGACGGCCAGCAGAGCTGGAGGTGCTGCATCTCATAGTTTCACTACCACTCAAGTTCGTTTACTGCTGAACATATGGCATGACCCGCGGGCGGCCTGACCTGTTCATCGTGGTTTAGGAACGAGGAATCGGCAAACCTCACAAATGTTGGCGCGAGCAGCGACGACTTCAGTCAACGTAAAGGCATGAATGCAGAAGAATCCATTTATATCGTCATGGGATCCATTGCGTGACATTTTGCGCTGACCAGCGGACCAAGGTTGCTCATTACACCGCGCACCGCGATATGCTGTCGACGTGCGCACTGTAGCTCTTGCGGCTGTACATGTTACATGCAGACACTTGCAGTCACACAGCTCCATCTTTCATCGTACAGCAGTCAGCAGTAGCGGAAGGTTGCCGTGTGGTTCGCACCATCTGCCGCTGCATCAAGGGATAACCAAACGTACAGGCGCCGGTCCACTTGGGACAGAGCACGCCAATAATAGAGTCATCTGCTACTGCAACATGCATATGACCTTGTCGCAGCTTCAGTGCGCGTGAGAAAGCGATGCAGGCAGAGGCAATGCCGGTAAACAGGCTGCACGCCTGGACTTGGATAGCACGAAGCCACAGACACTGAGCATAGGTGGTGATTGATCGTCACGAAGTTTCTTGCCGCTGCCATGGTGTGATTCTCAGGTATTCTGTTTGTGGCCATGCGGATTGCGCACAACGGCATCGATGATCACGAAGAGCTCCTGACGCGGCTTGGGAGTCGCTGGACACTCACACGCGCCGACGTCTCCCAGCGCATGCTCTTCCACTGTAATTTGCCACATTTGCCATGTCATGGGCGTGGCATTTGTCGTTCTGTCGTGATACCGGGTTCCAACCAGCTACGGCGGATGTATAGTGCGCTACGCACAGGACGGATTCGCGCAGACAAGCTCCGCGATAAGCGGAAAACAAGACATAGTGACTTAATTTCTCTGTGGACGCCAGGAAGCATCTGTAAGTGGCACGGCCTTACACACAACCGAGCATGCACAGGCCAGTATCCATATTTCTCCGGACAGCTCCAGATCTGGGAAGCCTTGATAGCGCGAAGCTGTGCAGCAAACGCTTTGTTCAGCCCCACAAAATTCGTGCGACTATGGAGGTTTGCCATCTTCCAGTTGAACTTTGTGCACAACCTGCTCTGGAATCGACTGCCACACTTCAGACGAGCGCGAGACCACGATCATCAGCACACACTGAAATCAGCCGGTTCGCGGTTGTATGGGCTGTATGTTCAGGGATGCGATTCGGGCACGAGCTGCAAGTTGATGTGACTGTGACACTGTCTACGAGACTTCGCATGAACCTAGACCGAGGAACAAACGCATCACCGCCACGGGTATCGAGTCGCTCACTGTCTCACCACCTGGTTCGTCTGCCTACAGATGCCCGTGTATGCCTGTGATGAGCTAACACCGTCCAGACTTACTCCATGGTCAGATCCGACAACCAACGAGATCTGAGCTCAGCTGAGCTGGCTTCCACAAGGCTCACTGCAACACCTACACATAATCGCACACACCTCTGACTTCTTCTCAGCCCCCGCAGCACCTCCCCAACCATTCACAATGCCCACAACTGTCGCCGCACTTCACAGCCTCTCCACAAGCTGGGCCGCGTGTGCACAACTGCTGCATAGCTAGACTGAGTTGTGCTGGCTCAGCAACCTGCACAGGTGCGCCTGGGTGACTTGAAAACACATCACAGCAGCTCCGGGTGACTTGCACTTCAGAACAGTTCCGAAGTTCAGGATGCGTGGCTGCAGGTTCAGCCCCCATCAAGCAACACATGCATCGAGAGGCGTTGTGTGTTGGTCAACATTTCTAGGCTGCCCTTACATCCAGTGTAGCATCATTTTTGGGGCAGCCATCCAGAAGGAAACGCCTGAACACTCGAAATTGCTTTACGTAATCGGGCCTGACCACCCAGTACTGGTTGCATCAAGGCACAGCCGTCCAGCCACGGACGCCCCAATCTGCAGTGGCACTGACAGCGACTCGGCGAACTACTACAGCAGCCACCTGGAGAGGTCTGATCCATGTGTTCACAAACTCCCGACAGTTGCATACAGTCCGTTACAGTCAACGAATGATCACTTTGCCTACTCACTACCTCCAGTTCTCAGCATAGCTACCCAACCCAAATCTCGGCACGCAGCCACTCTCAACAGGTCGAGGTAAGACAGTCCAGCCTCTACACTTGCCCCGGTGGCGGGCGGGGTTGCCTGCTTCTTCGCATCACCGGGGGGGGGGGGGATGCTGCCCCCAGCCCCGATACCACCGATTGGAGCGTTCGCGATGCATGCTCACGCCACGCATCTCAGTGACATGACATCACCTTGAAGGACATAGCGCTGTGTGCCTTGGCCAACTTCCGACACCCACCTACGTGGCCGCCACAGCGGCACACCGCCCGCCGTTCGGCGTCAACCCCCGCCGCGTCACCGTTCATGCATCGGGCCGGTATCAGTCATCCCGCTCGGCTGCGATCCAGCGCCTCAGCCGAATAGTGCCATGCACCAACCCCGGCCCGGTCAGTCCCAGGTAATGCCGCACGGCTCCTGGCATGCGCATGTCAGTTCACCCCCGCCCTTGACTCTTCCCACCCTTCCTGCCCACCTTCCCATGGCGCACGGCCTTGCTCACCTTAGCCACGCCCACCAGCTGCCCTGCAGCCCCACCCTTGCGCGCCGACCGCCGCTCACCCACTGCAAGCCCCCCGCCGCCGCCCTTCCCCTTCGTGGCCCCTTTTTTGCCGCGGCCCTCGTCCGACGCGCTGGAGCCCCGCCGTCCCCGGCCCCCTCCCCCGCCGCCGCCGGCCCCCCCGGCCTCCGCCTTCTTACGTCTCACCCCGATGCCCCGCTCCTCCTGCGTGAGGCCGTCTGGGCCGTGCCGGCACTTCTTGCCGGCCTTGCCGCGGCTGCGCGCCACCGCGCCGCCATGTTTGCCCTCGCCGGGGCCGGCGTCGGCGGCAGCCGCGGCACCGTCTTCGTCGTCGGCAGCGTCAGGCTCCTCGTCTTCGCTGCTCGCCGCCGCATCGACGTCCTGCACAGCACGCGGCGTGAAGCGATGGGCCTCCTCCACAACATCGGCGTGGTGTACCTGTGCGTGTCGTGTCCGCTCATCCTGCGGTGCTACCTGCCTCTCCGGCCACATCCACGTGACACGTCACCTTGTGTGTGTTGAGGCTGCCGGACTTCGGCGCAGCGGGTCGTGCGCGTGCAGGGTCGCAGCGCCCGGCATCGCCTCTCAGACACATCGTTGTGTGCCTCAGGGCTGCCGCACACATAGCCGCGCCCAGGCACACAGCGGCCCACACGCTTGCACGCTTGCATTCAGTGCGGAGGCAAGCCCTTCAGACATCCGCGTTGCACACCCGCATGATCAACCACAACGGCAGGAAGCAGAGGCGCAAGCGCACCTCCGCGAGCACCTCCCCCAGCACCGCCTCCCACCCCAGCCCCTCCTCGCCATACCCGGCCTCGCCGTCTTCACGCTCCGCAGCTTCTCCGCCAGCCCCCTCGCCTTCCCCGGGAACCGCAGCCAAGGAGCCATCCTGGCCCTCCTCCGCCGCGCCGAGCCCCCCCGGCCCGTCCTCGGAGCCCTCGTCCTCGGAGATATCGTCCTCAGATACCTCGACATCGTCGGCCTCCTCCGCGCCGCTGCCGCCGAGGTCCTCGGCATCGAAGAACTTGCCGCGCACCGGGATCGCGCCGGCGCACTGCTCCTCGGCGGCGGCCGCCGCGACGCCCGCCACCTGCCGCACCTCCGCCGGCCCCTCCTCCCCAGGCACTCCGTCGCCGCCGTCCCCGTCGTCGTCGTCGTCGCCACTCCCGGCCGCGTCCGCGGCCGCGGCGGGAGCCGCAGCGGCAGCTGCCGTTGCCGCGGCGGCGGCGGCCGCCGCCGCCTCGTCGGCGGCGGCGTCAGCCGCGGCGTCGTAGCCGGGGGGTAGGCGGAAGGAGGGGAGGCGGCCACGCTGCCAGTCGAGGAGGACCATGCGGGCGGCGGTGTTGGTGTCGGCCTCGCCGCCGCGGGTGAGCCGGCCGGAGGCGCGGGCTACCTGGTCGAGGAAGTCCGGTGCGTCTGTCCATGACGTCAGCTTGTACGCCCGCTTCTGCACGCGGCCGCAGCATGAGCACGCAACAGCATGTCATACAATGCAGTCTGGATGTGAATCGGCTGCCGCCGACCAAGAGATCTCTGAATTCCGAGCTGTATTCGCTTAGCTACAAAGGAAAATCATTACTTGTAGCTGTGGCAATCGTTTAGCTAGAGAAAGGTACTAAATGTCTAGGGAAACCGCTGACTCCCACCCTCGAGTGCAGCCCCGCTGCTCCAGCAGCGTGCCTTCAACAGACCTCCAGCAATCCAAGACGAGCGCAACAGAACACATGCATGCAGGGCCGCCAGTCCGAGACCCCCGGCACATGACACGAGGTGGGACACATGCAGGCATGCATGCAAACATCGTGGGGGAAGGAACCGAATCAAACAACGGAGCCCCGGCATGTGACAAAAAGGGGTGCAAGAGAGGGGAGGGGCATCCGGGCAGAAATGTAGGGAGGGAGGGGGGGAGGCGGCGCACGAGGTAGTCGGGCTTGACGCGGCGCAGCACCTCGGGGATGAACTCCCCAGCGTCCTCGAGGCGCTCGATGCGGACGACGCCCTTGAGGACCATCGCGGCGTCGTCGCGCGTCGAGGTGTCGCGTGCGTACACCACGCCCGGGCAGTCGATCAGGAACACGCGCTTCATCAGCGTCACGTACTGCCACACCTTCGTCTGGCCCGGCACCGGCGCGACCTCGCACACCTGCACCAGTGTATCGTCGCCTTGGAGAATTGTTACATCTGCCATTCAGAGATCAAAGCTAAAAAAAATTTAATTCCTCTATGTGACCGGCACACCTGTACCTCGGCGGCCGGGTGTGGTTGGGCCGTGGCCGGCACGTGGCGACGCACGGGGTGTGTGGCCCCGCAGATGCTGGCAGATGATTGAGTCGCAGTTGCATGTGTGGTGAAGTGGCACAGGCGGCACGGGCCTGGGGCCGCGGCCGCTGGCATCGCGGCGCGTTTGAAGGGGCACGCGGCAGCTGATGGGTTTGCGATGGACCGGAACAGATGCGGTGGAACGGCGGGGGGGCCTCGGGTGTTTTGTTGAGTGAGAGCCGCGCACCTTTTTCGTGCGCAGCGTGTTGATCACACTCGACTTGCCGACGTTCGGGTACCCGATGAATCCGACCGAGATCGCCTTCTTGTCGCTGCGCAGGCGCGCGATCTGGCGCAGCAGGCTGATCAGCGCGCCCTTGCCAAACGCCTTGGTCAGGCCCGACCGGAACGCGAGCACCGGGAAATCGGCGCTGAGCCGCCTCAGCCACGCGCGCGTTACGCGGGGCGGCACGAGGTCGATCTTGTTCAGCAGCAGGATGAGGTGCTTCTCGCGGTGGTTCTTGCGGAGGTGCTGCTCCAGGAAGGTGCACCGCGTCCCGTCAGGGTCCCGTGCGTCGAGCACCTGCACAGCATGCATTCAGTCTCGTGTGGACAACAAGGGGGGGGGGGGGGGGGGGGGCACAAGCACGCACCAGCTGGTTTTTGGGCGTGGACAATTGTTGAGTATGCATCGTCAGGTTTGAGCACGTGCCTGCGCCGCGCGGGGCGTGCTGTACTGTGCTGTGCTGGAATACGGGCGGTCACCTGGGCGCCGTGGAGTCCGTGCATGTGCGCATGCGTGGGGTGCCCATGCACATGTGTGGCTGCATGCATGCGCAGCGCAGAGGTGTGCTGCGACAGCAGGAGCGGAGATGAGACGTCATGGCGGTGGGGAGTGGGGGGCACCTGGATGACGACGTCCGAGGAGTCGATGACTTTGTACAGCTCCCCCCAGATGCGCTTCGACTGGCCCTTGTCCAGGTACTTCTGCTTCACCTGCACGCATCGCCGCCATGCATACCACACCCGTTGTTGAGCACCACCCCATGGGCAGCATGCCCTTCGCGATGGGCTGCTCACATGCTCATGTGGAGAGCGCTTCTAATCACGTGTTCCCTACGTCCCAGCTTACAAGCGGAGGCTGTGTGCTACCGCTGCTGCTCAAGCTGCAGGCCGGACTCTAGTCATCCGAATTTGACGTCGGCGTTCGTCTCGGGATAGTGGTGTGAGGAAGCAGGATAGGTGTGTGAGGAAGCAGGCCAGGCGAGAGACAGAAGCGCCAGAAGCGTGTGCAGGCTGCAGCACACACGCAACCACGCAGATGGGGCAGCTGCGGGGGCTCACCGTGGCAAACTCTCGCAGGTGCTTCGTGGCGTAGGCGTCGTCGCCGCCCTCGACGCTCTCCAAGTACCCCTTCTCTTGTTCCTGCGCAGCAGGCGGACAGTGAGTCAGCAGTGTGCATCGCAGTGGGTCAACGTTGCCTTCTGCACCGGCACAGGCATTCACTGTATTTGTGGTGCTGTTCCAGGTGCCCATGAGTGGTGCATTCGCTCGCGATGATTGCAGATCATGTGAGGAGACCGGGAGCAGGTGACATCGTGCGGAACATGCACCACCAGAATTCTTGGGCTGCTAGAACTCGAGAGAGCACGGTTGGCGTGCTGACGAGGCTGCGCTGCATCAGTGCCCTAGCTATGTGCTGTGTAGTTCTCCTGATGCCGTGAGTTCGATGCATCATTCTGCCATGTAATGGCCTGTGCGAGTGAGGTGGGGGGTGTACCTCTGCATGCGCCACGAGCTCTTCATAAGCCTCTGCAGAGATGCGGGGACGCTTCTGGCGCTGCCCAGACTTGGAGCCGAACGTCTCCGCGAAGGAGAACTGCCTCAGCACGTCCTTGCGCTTGCGCTTGGCGTCTACCTTCGCCTCCGGGTCCTCTAGGAGCTGCAAACAGGCACTCAGTGAACAGAATGCATGGGCGGTGGTGAAATACCAACACAACATCGAACATGTCTTGGCACGAAACATCTAAACGGCTGAAGCACTCACTCGTGGAAGCGTTTGATACCGGGCTTTGTCACAAAACATCTCTGCAGGGCTGTCTACAAACAGGGCACTCAGCGGTGAAGTGATGGGCACGCCGCGAGCTACGAAGCATGCGCTCCTCGTCGCGTGGACTTTAAACCGGACACAGGTGCGTATTTACCTGCAGCGGGAGCTTGCGCTGCCTCAGGAGCACTGCGAACGGGCTGTCGGCCTTGCCAGCCATCTGTTCGCGAAATGACTGCAGCTGCTTCTGTCCAACGACTCGAGTGTTGCCGAACCATCGCCGGTCCGGGACGATCCTAGTCGTGGGAAGCTCTTTGCTCTGAAGGTCTTGGGACACGATCTTGCCCTTCTTGTCACGCACAGGGCGTCCAGAGTTGTACATCTTGAGACGACGGACCTGCGCAGCAACAGATCTTCTCAGTTGCACGCTTTACGATACAAAAATATACAGTACATCATCATTGTATTGTTTCTGGCCGGCTGAACGCAGCTCCCTGTCATCATGGACAGCAACGCTATTGCAAGTCGCCAGTTTGTGCCAGCATGCCCTGAACGGACACAGTACAGCCCGATCGGTGGAAGTCAAAGCATGCACGCAGCAACTACAGATTCCCTTGTCCATTGACAGATGCGCGTGCATGATCCGAGCCTAGCTCTGCATGATTGTCGATGATTCAATGAGCGCACTGTTGCCGCGGAGCGCATGCTCCCGGTCTCCTTGTTCTCCCGATTCTTATCCATGCCATGCTTCGGCTTCTTGGCATCTTTGGCTGTCTTCGCCATGGCTGAGATACCGCGCACAGGTCCACAACACGGTGGCCAATTGGCCTGCTGAACACGGGTGCAGGATGCGGCGCAACACTCTGTCACGAAGTTGAGGTATGTTCCCTACCACTAAATCAACAAACAGTGTATGTAAGTATTCGTATCTCCAAGCAGGCGCCGCTGGTCTGATGCTCAGCATCTCGCCGAACGTTGGCCTCGCTTGAAAGGCGGGCGTGCTGGCGCTCTGCCTGACCTTGTCGCCACGGCGGCGCCGTCACTGGCAGCCGAATCATCCCCAACCCTCCCTTCACAATGGGGCATTGGCGGTCATGATCGATCCACACAGACCTGTACCGCAGCAAGCTTAATCATTCAGAACAGCTCCGCACAGCCACATCAACAAAACTATTTCATGGCGTGCCTGTACTGTGCCAGCACAGACTTCCAATCCAACTGATGCATGGCACTGCACGAGAATAGACGCCACGACTCGGCCCACAAGCCTTGTTCGTCAGCCAACTGGTGACAGGAGTGGCAAAGAGGGTGTGCTGGGGCAACATGAGTGTGCAGCTTGCAGTGCTGTTTGGCAGTTTTCCTGTCGGATCTGGACAGGAGAGACTGCTACAGACATACCAGGACAGGCTGGTGCCCATGTCTGTGCCCTGCGGTGCCGCCTGCCTCTCTGGCGTTGTCCTTGAAACACACTTAATTCGGAGTTGCCAACGTCCAATAGGATACGTCAGTAAATTCAGATTTACTTTACTTTACACTAGGACAGGAGCTGTCCATGCAGCCGATTGTAAAGTAAAGTAAATCTGAATTTACTGAGCCGTATCCTATTGGACATTGACAACTCCGAATCAACGGGACCACATATGCCGAAGGGGTAAACCACCTGGAAACTCCCCTCAGACGACCGCACGCAACTCACAGGGCCTCCTCCTGTGCTAAGCGAGGTGGTCACGTACGGCCGTTTCGATTCCCCAAAGCGCATGCAGAATCGAACCCACGACCTCCTGAAACGGAGGTGTGATTGTGGTCTCCAGAGCTGTGGCGTAGGTGCAGGAGGCAGTGCGTATGGTGTGGAATGCAGGAGGCAGTCCCGACATGTTGGGGCAGTGGCCAGGGGGCACACCGGGCTGCGGAGTTGCCTCATGAATGTGCTTTAAGTAACGTTTTACTGTACTGTTTATAAGGAATAGATCTGTTACGATCTACGGACAGAGCTACCTTTGTGAACGAGGTACACACCACGATCCGTTTCAGCGTACATCTCTAAGCAGCCATCTATGTCCGCGTTCGTGCCAGCCTACCAGATGACTACTAGTAGCACACAATGTTACACATGTACTATACGCTGAAACCACCCAAGACACCAAATTAGCGAGCCTGTACACCAAGTCTGGAGCATTTGACGCCGGTTCACAGTTAACGGTTACACGTACTTTGGAGGGACGGATACCTACCAACCATCTGGAGATAGGAAGCCATGCTCCAATGCAGCATTGCACGACGATTATACAGCAATGGCCGCCCGAAATTGAACTCAAAACACATCTTTTGTTCCCAGGGAGAATGACAGTGCATTGTGTAGAAATACCTGGCACTGCAGGCCCAATGCAGATGTCCGCCCCCAACCGGCAAACCCTCCAAGTTGGTTCCTGGAACCCCAATCCGACCATGCTTAAGGCACGCTCCACCCACAGCTGATAGCCCAATCGCACCGCAAATCCCACAGAACTCTGTCGCACACGTCATCAAACAATGCAATGTATGGGCGTCGCCGGGAAAGAAAATCGTAATATATTCCGTGGTCTAGTCAATATATGCACGCAGCGACCATACCATTCTTTGCGTTTTCGCAATGCTTTTATCCCAGGCATCTCATGGTCACCTTGGACACCTGGAACGGAGACACTCGCACTGCAGCCGCACCGCAGCCGCAAACCACAGCACAGGGCCCTCATAAACGCAGGACACCACCTCATACAGGGGTAGTTCCGCGTATGAAGACCCAAAAAACGTTGACGGGAAAAAAAAGCCTATGATGCTTCGGCCGCAGACGCATACACCCAAGCACGCAGAAGTGGCAGCGGCGCGAGTCTGCGTAGCCAGTGGCTACTAGCCACAGTTCCCACTGGCCGCTGCGGTGGATGATATACGCTGCGGTCGATCAGACACGCAAGCTCCGTGCGGCGCTGCCTGCCTGCCTGCACTCCGTGACAAACCGCCCGCATTGCCCCATCAGCGTCGCGAGGAGATCTGAGCGATGTGGACAGCGCCACTCCACTGGACGCCGCAGCACCCACCAGGACCCGCAAACAGCATGCACCCGATCGTGATTGTATTTTTCACCTGTTGCAACCAGCCACATGAAGAAGTCCGCGCCGCCGCGCACCGGCCCCCGACGATCACTCATGATGTCCATGCGGCAACGACGTCCGCGCAATGCCCTTCTTCTTCCACCCCTTCCAGATGCCCTTTCCAGTCGCCTTGATCCACTCGCGCTTGCTCATCGCGCCTGACCCCGACGCATCCGGGGAATCGCACGAGCCGCCAGGGGACGTCCCCCCGCCGCCGCCGCCTGCCACGACCTCAGAGTCGCCGGCAAAGCCGGTGCCCCGGCGCACGACGCGTGTCGACGCGGACAGCTCCTGGTTGCAGGCCTCGTAGAACTGGAGCATGGTGAGGCGGGAGGCGGGGTCGCGGGTGAGGAGGCCGCACAGCGGCTTCCGGAACGCCCCGAGGGCCTCCACATGCGCCGGGTACATCCACGGCAGCTGCTCCCGGTGCTTGCCGCGCAGCAGCTGTGCGACCTGCAGCCAGCGGGCGATGGGGTGGGGGAGATGGGGGAGGAATCTGGGGGAGGGACCATGCGTGTTCGACAACATGCACAGGGTTCATGCTACGCATGCTCACGGCGTTGGTCACAGAGCACATGGATGCACATGGTGGGACTGCAGAGTCCTCCGCTGTGACACTAGACAGTTTTGAATGGATTGTGGGTTGGACGAAGAGCCTCCGCACAGTGAGTGGCTGTATTTGTCGCTGCAAGTAAAACGTCTGCGGATGCCAGCAGGCAAGCCAGTCCCGATCACAGCACATCAGTCTCGAAGCATGAAGGAATGGTGAATAATAATAAGAAGACCCAGAATGAATCATGAGAGGGATGCGCACCCCGTCCTCCCCGAGGCGCAGGAAGTCAAATGCGGGGTGGCTCGTGAGTGCCTCATACATCATCACCCCGAGTGCCCACTCGTCGTGCTGCGGCGCCGCAGCCACGCGCTTGCGGCCACGGTGGTCCGCCTCCACCAGCTCCGGCGCCGCGTAGGCCAGCGTGTAGGACAGCGGCACCTCGCGCCCGGCCGCGACGGCCGCCGCGAGGTCGACAAACGCGCAGCGGTCGCGGCGCTCCGGGCCGGAGGCGGGGAGCCAGAGGATGTGTGCGGCGCGGACGTCGCGGTGGACGACGCCCGCGCCGTGCAGGTCGGCGAGGCAGCGCGCGGCGCACGCGAGCGGCTGCACAGCACACAGCATGGTCACCTCGGCGGTGCGGGTGGGGGCGGACAAGGCGGAAAGCAATGCAAAGGCATGGCAGCCGTGCGAAGTTTGACTGGAGCCAGCAGCCTGAGCAATTGCAACTAGCGCAAGTCACGGGTGTGCGTCGCGGTGGCCCATCACGCCAAAGTTGCGCAGCGGTTAGGGGCAGCCCAAACGACCGGCAAATCAGGCACTTTGCAGCACACGCAAACACATACAGACGACACCACGGCGGGCACGGAAGCGTGATCCGGAAGCAAGCGCTCAGCACGACCTGGGTTGTGAAGGGCCGCTGCCGGAGGTGCGTCCGCTGGAAGCACGCACCGCATGCAACTCACTGCTGTCCACCGCGCCGGTGGCCCCGTTACTCTGCCAGAACTGCGTCACGAGCTCGTTGAGCGGCGTGCCCCGTGCGTACACGATCGCCGGCGGCAGCGGCGCCTTGCCGCCGTCCACATACTCCCCGCCCGCGTTGTCGTACACCCGCAGCGCCGTCGCGAGCAGCGGCGCGAGCGCGGGGTCCGCGACGGCCTCACGCTCCGCGTCAAACGCCGCGCGGCCGGCCGCGTCGGCCGCGAAGAACTTGATCGCGACGCGCTGCATGCCCTTCACCGCGAACTGGATGACGGAGCGCCCTGCATGCTGCGGGCGCTCGGTGCGCGAGCCTCCCCACGGACCATGCTGTGCTGTGGGGAGACGCAGGGTCAGATCGCCGTGCAAGCAGCGCGGCCGGCAGCGCGGCGATTGTACGAAAGCGCCAAACAGACCTGGTGCACTTGCAGTGCGCTGGGACTGGTAGGTGATGAGAGGCACAGTCCGCAGCGTGAAATCCCTCTGTGACAGGACATCCTTCTACCCGTCCACCCATGCATGCTCACGCTGTGTGCAGGGTCTGATGACCATTGGACGTGGCCGTGGCAAACAGAGGCTGGGGGGGGGGTCCGCACTTCCGACGTGCCGCTCCTTCACCACTGCATACTTCCCAAAAAGCCGGCTCGTCTTGAGCCCGTCCAGCTGCCGTACGATCTTCCGCACCGCCGCCTGGCTGCCCGCCGCCGCCGGCCCCGCCGCCGCCGCCGACCCGAGCCGCGGCGCCGCGTCAATCCCCTGCACTCCGGCCCGCGGCCCGGCTGTGCTTGAGCCATGTGCGGGGTGGGACGGCCGCGCGGCGGCCCCGGCCCCGTCCATCTGCTGCCACCCAAAGGAGCGGTGCGCTGGGCGCTGTGCTGCGGACGGGGACGCGCTGGGCACGGAGTCGCTGTCGGAGTAGACGTTGGCGACGGTGGCGCTGTATGGGTTGAGCGCGTGTGGGTCGACTGCGGGACCGCCTGGCGGATCCCCGTCTGCGTCTATGTCCGCATCCTCCGACGCAAACACCGGCAGCGGCATCCACATCACACTGCGCGAGATGCTGCCGCTGCGCTTCATGCCCTCAAAGCCACGGCCGCTGGGCGGCGGCTCGTACACCCGCGGCGCGGCCGCCGCGGCCGCGGCGGCCGGGCGGCCGCGCGGCGGCCGCGGCGGCGGCGGCAGTGCCGCATCGGGCTGCGATAATGCGTCGACATGCGGCGCGTCACTGCCAGAGAGCAGCCCCGTTTCAAGAATCGCGGTCTCCTGGGAGTTTGCCGACATCTCGCGATACGGGCTCACGAAGGTGGTCATCGATGGCGCTGCGACAGCCGGCATCAGCCCGTCGTCGTCAGCGTCTGCGCCACGTGGTTGCGCCGGGCTCACGGACACCGCGTGCGCCGTGGCCGTCGATTCCCACGCCGACCCCGCCGTGCGGCCGCTGGGGCCGCAGCTGTCATCCACTGCGTGTTGTGGCTGTGAGGGCACTGTGGACTCGGGGGTGGAGGGGCCAGGGGACATCTCTGCCGAGGGTGGGCGTGGCGCGGCGTCTGTGGCGCAGGTGGACGCGGGGTTGCGCAGCTGTAGGGACCGGGCGCGGAGAGAGGCGCCGTCAGCAGAGAAGGCGTAGGTGTCATGGACGAGGGGGGCCTGGGCCCCCGCAGCGCCGTTCGCTGCCCCGAGGCCACCGTGCGCGTACAGCACATCGCCGCAACCCGCGACCGCCAGCCTGCATGCATGGGCCGCATGAGTGACGTACGGCGCCCACGCACCTAGACCAGAGCAGTGCTGCAAGAAACACGGACGGCACGCAGCCGTGGGGCGAAAGACGAATGGTCACGCACCGCGCAACGCACAGCGCGCGTGACGCGCCGGCCTCCAGCGCCGCCTCGTCCCACATGCCTTCCTCCTCGTGCAGCACGAGGGCGGCCTCCGGCGGCTCCGGCAGCCGCCGCTCGCCGACCCAGCCGCCGGTGACGTGGACCTTGCCGGCGGCGACGGCGGCGGCGGCATGCACGCGCGCGACGGGCACATCGGGGAGGCGCCGCCAGCCCCACGTGACGCCGTCAGCGCCGCGGTCGCAGACGAGGCGGAACGCGTCGCTGAGCGCCGTCTGGTCGGCGGAGATGCCGCCGCAGACGTAGAGCGTGGAGTCGGTCGCCGCGGTCGCCGCGAAGCACCTGCACGCGTGCGCCTGTGTTGGGTCATCGGGCCCAATCACATAGAACAATTCCGAATATGCAGGTCTAATTTCTGGGTGGCAGCCCCGGAAATGCTGCACGGCAACCCAACACTGGTGTATACTTGTGCTGCGTCGCCTTGCAGATGGGTAGGGCTGCTGTCCACACCTGATACACCTGAATAGAGCTGAACATCAGGCCGGAATTTTCGGAATTGTTCGATGTGGTCGGGCCGCTGACCCAACACCGCTCGTGTGCGCACGTTAAGTCACGGATTCCAGGACCCACGAGGTGCGTAAGGGGCCGCCCCTTGAGACTGCACACATGCATGCGTGTGCATGCATGTGCATGTCGCCAACAGAGTGCGGGGAGACACGTGCAGACATCGTGCGGCCACGGACGGCCGCACGATGTCTGCACGTGCGCGCCTGTTGGGCCCGGTGGGCAGTACACCTCCCTGGGCCTCCCTGGACGGCCGTTCAGACAAGGAGACCGCGCCCGGCCCGGGAGTGCCTGTGGCCACAGTCGTGCGAACACAGTCAGGCTGCCTGCTCCGCCTCAATGCAGCCCGAACATCTGTTCTAGTCATTTCTTGGACTGCCGCTGTGCCACGCTCGAATATGATTCAACTGACGATGGCACACAGGAGTGTAGTCACTTGCGGGGGGGGGGGGGGGGGGGGGCGTTACACCCCCCACTCGTTCCCGGGCATACGTCGTCCACAAACATAGCCCAATGCGTTACATCGAGCCAGCGCGCACCTCGGGCCGGGGCAGCCGCCGCAGACGAGCTGCCGCCACGCGCACATCGTCTCGCGCACGCCGCTCGCGGCCTGCGCGGCGCGATGTCGCGCTGCCTCCGCCGCCGCCGCCTCGTCGGCCGCGGCCAGCGGCGCCGTCATGTCGGCGGCGCCGAGCCCGAGGCCGGAGCCACCCGGCCCGACGTCGAGCACCCACGTGTCGCCGATGGCGCCGCGGCCGGAGTGGCCGCCGAAGACGACGAGGTATCGGTCCGCGAGGAGGGCCATGCTGTGGCCGTAGCGCGCGCACGGCACGCCGCCACCCGGGACAACCCTGCAACACTCCAGCCCCACGTCATACGGGCCCGTGTTCGTCGATTTTAGTAGGTGCTTTACCATACAATGGCCTGGATTCTCGTAAATCGATTGTATAATCCAGCCCCAGGTCACACACGTCATGGCAACGGTCACGACACAGAAATGCAACGGATCGAACAACCTGGGTGTCAGTTCATCATTTAAAGCAGCGGGGTGATAATACGCAGCAGTGAACTCATTCATTGTAGTTGTTTTTGTTGCCATGGTGCAGGCGGCACGCAGCCGCGCACCCGACATCAACCGAACCGCCTACTTTTCAGCCGACATGTGCGAGACTCTGCGGCATCCTTCTGGTTGACACTGTCAGGTGCCGCAGACGCAACGGCATACGGAGCGCGAGCGACAGGGCGCAGGGTCAGGCCCACGCGGAGGGTGGGCGGGAGGAGGGCGAGGGGTGCGCACCCGATGCGCTCCCAGTGGCCAGAGGTGCCGAGCCGCGACATGCGCAGCAGGTGCATGTCATCGAGCACCGCGCCGTCGGCGGCGAGGCCGCCCTGCACACAGCACGCCGCTCACAGCACGCAGCACACTGGCCGCGCGAGCACATGCACGCGTGCGGGCTGCATGACCACTGCAGCAAGCCAAGTGTGACCCAAGCATGTGTGCGCAGACGTGTCTACAAGGTGCACAGGTGAGCCCCCGGCGGGCAGCATGGACATGGAAGAAGAGCACGAAGAAGAGGAGAGGCGAGTAGACGGTGCAGAGCCAAGGGGCGAAGCTTCAGGGGGGGCGCCGGATGCGGCAGCACAGCACGAAATCTCTCGGTGTGAGCAGTGCAGCCCACTACGTACCAGAGCCCCATGCCGCTTGAGCAGCAGGTGGCTTCTGATGCAGCAGAGTGAGCCTACATGCCCCATGCATAGCAGTTCACACGACCAAAGCAAAGCACAGTGTGCCGCCGGCGCACCCAGATTTATTACCCTCTTACTGTTACATCGACAACAGAACCAGGTACCTCACTGTTGCGACCGCCCACAGCCCTCGGCCAGGGGGAGTTCGGTGCGAGGGCAGCTAGAGGTGGCAGCTGCCGGGGGCCGGGGGCGCACGTGAATTAGCAAGGCGCCGCCGATGGCAACGGCGGCATGGCCGATGCGGCCGACTGGAGGGGGTGGGCCGGACGCCTGCACCGCGACCTTGCGCCACCGGCCGTCGAAGAGCGACAGCGCATGGACGTCCGCTGTGCGCTCCTCCCTAGCTGCGGCGCCTCCTGCAGGCCAGGGCGTGGAGGTTGTACATGAGGTGTGTGGGTGTGGTGCGCGTGGGGGTGCCGTCCAGGCGAGCATGGGGGTGCTCGGGAGGTCAATGCAGGACGCCTGGGCCACGTGGACTGTGGATCTGTTTGTGGTGCAACTGGAAGGTGAGCGTTTGAGGTCTAGAAGATGGCAGCGGCTTATACATGGCGTTGGGTGGTTTGTTCGCGATGAGATTCACGTGTGATGAGGGGCGGGTATGATGCTCGCAGGTAAACTGGGGAGCAGGAACACGGTGAGGGAGAGCTGAAACACAGAGAGGTCACATGATGAACTGAAGCAAATGTAGCGGATTTATTTGATGTAGTGTGTTGTTCATGGAGATGGGATGGCGTTCATGGCGCGCGCCCTGTCTTGCCGCTAAAACCACTCGCTTGGGCAGCTCTACAACGAGATGTACAGACACCCGGCAACAGCTTGAAATATCGACATGTGATTATATGATGAGCTTTGCGTGCGATTTCGTAATGTTTCATGGTATGGCAGAGAGCTTTGGGAACTGGAAATGCACGGAGCGCAGCGCAACGAGGGTCATTTAGCACGCGTGGAATCTAGGGCAATGCTCACGTCCAGGATGTATGATAGAGGATACTTTTTCCAAGTATAGCTGCAGCACATGGAAATGAGCGCTCGTACTTGCTGGCAAAGCAAAAGCAGTGGGAGGTCGGCAAGCAGACTTGTTTTTGGGAGGTATAATGAGGTGATCACACCATCATGAGGCCTTAATGCTGAATGTGAGCTGGTAGCTGGTGCTGGCGAAGATGTTTTCAGTGTTGTCCCTCCTGCACAACGCGTAGGTAGTTCAACCAATTATCCGGATTCCAAGGCCGGGAGGCGCATACGCAGACAAGCAAGCTATTACCTATGATGATGCTACAAGCGTCGTGACAGTTGTGCAGACGATGAGTCGCTACAAGAAACGCAAGGAGCAGAGCATCGCGGTACCGGAGCCGATACGCGGTAGCCCGCGAAGAGCTTACAGCCGATCAGACCGATCACACTAAGGCAATTATGCGAGGCGCTTATACCATCCCCTTGCGCCTGAGTAAGTCTTGCGGACAACAGACGTATTGGGTAACCGATGCTATCGCATGCGGCAATGATAGACAAGATACAGCAACTAGAAGCTGGGGCCATACCAAACAGGACAAGCTTTCCGCTGCATGCGTTGTTGACGTTGGCACCGGGCAGATGTGTGAGGGTGTGGCCACAGCGCGCGCCCGGGTGGGCGTCACTATGGTTGACATCCTGGAGCTCGCACTGACCTCCCGCGGCCATCCGGGCTCAAAAAGGCAAGCAAGCTAGATAAAAAGTGATATGGTATTAAATGAACGCGATTCTTCAAGAAGGGGCGTGCCCAAGTCAGAGGCGTCACCAAGAGACAATGGCTTCGATCAACTACTGCCGTCAGAGATGTGGGCTTGGGCGAGCACCACTCAGCTACACTTACAAACAAGCAGTCGTCTAGCCCTTAACCTATGGCCATGACCAGCGGCTTACTTGCTCACCACCTCACCACATCCCGCAGCGCTCATAGCGCGTATGCGCGTCCAAACAACCTTAATGCATGTGCAAGTGTCCGCAGTGGTTGGCACCTGGCATGCGATAGCAAGATAGCATAGTCTGTGTGTCTCTCCCGGCATGCGATGGAGTCGACACTGGCCGTGAGAGGCGCGGTGCTTCACTGACAAGCTTGCCTGGCGAGAGAGTGGCCGACACTGAGAGTGCCATCGTGCCGAAGTAGGCTACAGCTATCTTCTGACTGAGGCCTCGATGCATGACCTGCAGATTCTAATGTCTTGAACATAGCATCCAAGCGACCTACTTTAGGCAACGACTAACTCCCGCTTGGACTGCGAAGCCTGTGGCACGTTGAACGCCAGGTAGCAATTCTATTTTGAGCCTCGCAGCTTCAACGCCCTGTATATTACAACATGGACTCTACCAAGCTTGGTGAATGCCTCGACAGTGCCAGTCATCCTCGTCTGGGTCACAGCTCCCGCGAGACACCACGCAAAACGGCCAATCAGCAATGAGTGCAGGCACTGCGTGCTAGCGGTCATTTCTATCAAGTTGATGCAGTTGGCAGCGCTTCAATTGTTTGTATGATTCAAAGCAAGGCCTCCTCACGCCGGCTCACCCAGGCTCCCACCCCTCCAGCAGCTTGGCCTTGCGTGGAAATACGTCTGCAGTCGACCCGCTTCTAAGTCTCCAATGCTGCCAGCACAGCGCATCGTGCACGCTCAGCATCGCGTCTGACTAGGGCGCGGCCCTGTAGGAAGTTTAACCATGGGAATTTTCCTTCCCTCCTTGCAGCCTGCCAGTGCTGAAAGTGCTGACTCAGGGCTGCATCAGCGCGGACGAACTGCCAGCATCAGTTCAGGCATCCCCATTAGGAGCCGCTAGGTGGTAGTGTAGACTGCAAGCTAGCTGTGAGCCGCTGCAGCTGAACATGGTGTGACAGAGTGCGTGGCTTCGCATGTCTATTCCTTCTCAGATGATGATACACGAACAAACCTGCACCAGTGGGTGCTTCCATGCTGAGGGACAACTACTGGGGGCTTGTGGGGATGCAGACAGATGCAATGTTGAAGAAAGCAGGTCTGCGCGATCAGATGTCACAGCCCATGACTGCAGCACCGCGCCGGAGGTGTTGCCGGCAGTAGGCTCACTCAAGTCGGGACAGTGGCAGGGTTGTTGGTGCAGCAAAGGCTGCAGCATGACTGGGCAGCAGGCACACGACCGCACACTCAGAAAAGAACCGAGTGGGAAGGCTGTGCATGAAAGTGGCTTGTGTGCACTGGGAACATGCAGCGTGAAAGTCAAGCTGGGCTGTAGCAGAAGCCATGGCAGGCATCACACCTTACCCAAACGAGCGTCGGCAACAGTCAGGGCGGTCAAGCCACACATCCACGTACATAGATCATCGCCTAGCGCACAGCCATCCGCCACAACGCCCTGCGCATGGCGCCAGGAGGTGATGCTGGCGCTACCAGCACCCCTGCAAATCATGCATGCATACTCTGGCACATCGTGGGTGACGATGATGCAGTATGCACATACGACAGGTGCCGTAACCAAGCTGAGCGCCCGGATATCTTGACACAGAGCACTTGGCCAGTGGTGATCAGTGCTCAGCGCCATGCATACAGACGGATCGGATATATACACCGTCATCGACTCACGAGGAAACGAGGCAGACAGCTGTTCGAAAATGCGAACGGATCGAGCGCCTGCAGAGATGACACATACGAAACACCCGAGATTTGATGATCAGTAGTGTCACAAGCAGGTGTACAGACAGAAAACGCTAGCTCGGCTTGATCGTGGCGCTCGTGTTCCGTGACTGCCGAGAAAACTGTAGCCGCTCCCCAGCACCGGCATCGAGGTCGTCAGCTGGACGTGATGCTACATGTCATCTTTCTCCATTTCTTGATTGCATTTAGCTTATTGATGTGCTCCGCAATTAGCGCGTAGCTGCGAGTCCGTGTTTTCGCTCCCAACGTTTTCTGCATACGTCGTCACCTTGACTGACAGACCACAGCGGAGCAGCAAAAGCGATGGTCAAGACCAAGGCTGTCTTGTTGAAGCGGGTGGAGGATCTTGTGTTGGATCCAGGTGTAGAAGCAGACAGGACTGGTTTCCTCGCCATGGGTGCATCAGACACAGAGACGAGGTCTCAGGAACGTCCGCATCCAGACATATTTATACGGATGCCAATCTTTCAGGATCAGCGGAGCACATTCGAACGGGTGCGCATGTAGACTGGACGCATCGTGATCGCATGGCAAGCGCCGTTGCTCGGTTGTGCAAACAGGATCCTTAAAGTGACCTTGATTACGAAAACCTTCTGACTTCCGTTTAGTATTTTTGCTGTCGATTGAATTCTGTTGCAGGCGGTTTTGCCGGGCGACCATGCCACAGCAGTCCAGTTTTGCATGTGTAACCAATCGAATGATCCGGATGATCATACCATCCTGAAGCGACACAGTACGACATACGTGACGGCGTGCGTTGCTGTGCTGGCGGTATGTGTGTGTTCTTCGACCCGCACGCTGTGCTGCATGATCCCTTTCCTGACGTTATATGAAGAAGTACGTTTCAACTCGTTCAACAAAACCGTACCAACTCCCGTATCCTTAAAAGCTTGGAGTGCCATGTAGGAGCTGTGGCTGTTCGTTGAAGCCCCCAACAGGACAGCAGTCCTGGTGTTCCTGTCAGAAGAAAACTGGAAGCAAGCTCTTCTCTCAGACATCCACGCCATCTGCGCCAATATCTTCAATCTCCATCTGCTCCCTGCCTCACAATGGCAGCTGCAAATCGCCGGTCAACCCGTTGCCTCAACCGCAAGCACCCTCGGCGATGTGCCTGTGTCCACCGGTGGCGCCATCTCATGGTGCCAGGTCACCAACCAAGCCTCCCCAGACTTAGCCGGACCTCTCCTCACGCACTCAGAGACTGCACCTTCCGTGAACTTAAGGCTCTCTCCAGACATCTTGGCAGCTCTCCGGTGCCAGAGCAGCCCCGCAGCCGCCCATGCATGCACTGCATTGCCGCCGGTGCCCGTCACACCCCGCGCCACACGCAAGCAAAGAGACCCAGATGCAGCATCCGGTGACGATGATCACGGTGCACCTGTCACAGCTCCAAGGAGCCATGCGAAGGATTGCTCTCCCGCAGCACGCAGCAGGTCCTCTCGATGCGGAGATGCGCCCGAAGCCCCTCGCAGCTCTCTCGCAGCCACACGCGACAGTCTGCAGTTGATTTCGCACACGCCGCGGCGCAAGTTCGTTGCCACGCTGCCAGCCACGCCTTCCACGCCGTCCAACATGCCGTCCTCCACGCCGCTGCGTACCCTGCTGAGCCTGCCCAACGAGCACGCCACACCGGCCGCATCGGCAATGTCACCGCCGCGGCGAAACGCTGTCACAAAGCGCCTGGCGGACGTGTTCCGCACGCCGGAGAGTTCCCTGCGGCGCGGCGGCGGCGGCGGCGGTGGCGCCGCTGCTGAGCCGCCGCTGAAACAGCTCTGCAGCCGCGTGCGCCGCGCCGTCGAGGCATTGCTGCCACCTGCCCGCAGCCCGATACGACACGCAGGACTGAGGCGCGTCGAGGCATTGCTGCCACCTGCCCGCAGCCCGATACGACACGCAGGACTGAGGCGCGGAGATGACGATGCAGCCGATGCACCATCCCCAGGCGGGATCGACGAGCGTGCGGCGGATGACGGTGCGATGCTGCAGCTGCAATGCATGTGGTGCATGCATATATGGAGGTGCACACAGCGCCCGCGTTTCCATTCCTGTGCATCGCCTTTGCGGTGCCTCTCGACTTTTACCGCGTAACACACAATGCATGTTGAACAGGTGGGTGAATGCGCGTGCGTGGTTTGCAGGAGGACATGCCACCGCACTCAAGGTGAGGGACGGCGCGGCTGTGCACGTCGCCGGAGGCGTGAGCTAGCCGCTGTGCTGGGCGTGCTTTGGCTGTGCGGCTTCCCCTGTGGCCTGGGGACCGTTCCGGATTCCGACGTCGGCTCACCCTGGGACTGTCACGGCTATATACACCAAGCCCATTGAGCTCACAGGGGGAGCTCACAGGGGAACTCT
Organism: Ulva prolifera; assembly: GCA_023078555.1. NCBI lineage: Eukaryota > Viridiplantae > Chlorophyta > Ulvophyceae > Ulvales > Ulvaceae > Ulva > Ulva prolifera. The sequence continues at coordinate 8,567,539 of CM041200.1, read as the reverse complement.
GAGGCTCACAGGCAGAGCACGTGGGCCAGGCAGGGCCCTGCTCATTCTTTGAGGCCGGCTGCAGAAAACAGATTCTGTCGGGAGGGCGGCGAGGAAGCTGCCCTGATTGCATTGAGTTGGTTTGGCAGTCATAGCATGTGCGTGTGTGGCAGTGCAGCAGGACCCTGGATATGGTCTGTCGGGGCAGCGCCTCGCTTTTTTGTGAGGCTGCTGGGCGAAGCGGGCTCTGCCCCTGGACTGTGTGCCAAGACATGGTGATCACAGTGCAACCATCGCTTGCACAGGCTGATGGGCTATGCTATGCTATGCCACCAGTGTGGTGCAGGCACTCCTGCTGTGCGGGCACTCCTGCTGTGCGGTTTTTGTCGATGAAGTGGTTGGCATGCATATACAATCAACCCATTATTCCTATTCTTGCTCGCTCTGATGTAAACAGACTATTCTTGCAGTACCACGCTTGTACGCTGTCCAGCAGTGGATTGTGGCCGGTCTCGCTAGCCTGCTTTCGGCTGGGCATAGGCTAAATACAGATCTAAATTACATACAGATCTACTTTACATACAGATCTACTTCACCTGGCTTTTACATTCTCAGGTGTGTGTTCCATCACAGGACTTTCATTCCGATTATGTGTGCCAGACCAAGGTGGTGAGCCTCTCGTTTCTCACTGGCGTCCACCGATGGATTCATTAGGCTGGTGGCCCCGCCGATGACACTATGGCTGCAGTTGAGCGGACAAAAAGTTTGGCATGAAGTTGTTTGCTATGCAAGAAACCTTGATTTGGTGTCAAATCTGTCATTTTCAGGCCGGTCCCTCCATCTTCACCTGCATGGGTGGCCAAGACATGAATGCAGCTACTTGGCAGAGACTGAATGTTCGCGTGCTTCTGGCAGGCAAAGACGTCTTGGTGCCAAGAGGCCCCGGGGCAGGCACTAGACTATATAAATTGATGCTGGGCTCCTGTGGACCCTGTCAGGTGATACCTGGACAAAAACATTTATGTGTCGTCTGGCTGCATACATTATTCGGTGACTTTGGTAGAACGAGTAAGCATCGGGTCTTTCAGCAGAAAGGAATCTCAACAAACTTTCTTTGTCATCAAATTGCCGCCCCGTGACACAGAAATAGCCTCATTAGCGTCCGAGGTCGTCCCTACCAACTATGTGGCTACGAGGGCTTCACGTTTGTCCCTTTGTTGTGAATGATGCCCATCCTTGGACACTGTAGTGCACTGTCTGTGCTCGGTAGGCAGAGCCCCTGGCCACGGTGGCGACAGTGCACCACTAGTGGCCACTGTACGGAGAGTTGCCCTATTTCGCGGCCCCGAAGAAGCATGCAAAAACAGCATCCACAACACGACTCATTCACACCTTGACGGCTCTTAAACTGTAAGCACGCACCAGCGTGTGTACATTGTTGACGGTGGACCATGAACGTCACGTCCGAAGACTCCTGCACGCTGTCTTCACTGGCTGGCCGGTCCTATTGTCGCTACTCAGCTTTGATTTCGCGAAACTGCTGGAAGTTTGATGGAATCTTACTGGTTTCGCCTCGCGCTCGACTCTCAGACTCTCAACAGAAGACCACACAGCACCGCTGTGCACTCCACCTCACGAACTCCGTACAGGGTGGGTCATCCATCAGATGATTTTCAGATGCTCAAGGATGAAGCCTGTCTGATCGATGGCATCATCGCTGGACAGCTGCACGAATGGAGTGCCTTCACCTTCGCCACGGGTGCTTCACACTCTTTGCCATTATGCAACTACAGCTTGCGACCCATATCATAGACTTACGATCACATAGATCGCTGCAGACCAACGAGACGCCTACGGCAACAGATGAATTATCCAGCTCACCGCGATGTGTTGGCCGACGTGGCGTTGACGCAGCGGCGTCAACATGTGCAGCCGAACAGAGCAAACCCATATTTCAAGAACATGACGTTACTGGCGCAATGGAAACGCCCAGGGATGCGCATCTTGGTTGGGCCCAAATACATGTGAAGCCACACCGGATACGCTTGGCATACTGTGCAGCCATAGCTGCCTTCTGTCTTTCTACATTGGTCGTATATGGTGTCGGACTTCCGTGGCCAACTCTCGTCATGCAGATACCAGCTCTCGTGTCTGTCCTATGCGTTCTCTGGGTAGCTTCAATGGTGCTGCGAGGTGGACCTCTCCATGCGTCGCAATCAACACAAAAGGCTGCATTGGGAATCTTTTCAATTTGTGCCATGATGTTTATCATCGCTTCTTTCTTTGGACCGAGGAGTCTTGTCCCCTTTGACAGCCCGCCTGTGAACGTCTTATGTACTGCTCTGATCATTTTCTCTGCATTCTGTGCTGGTGCATTCGGAGGCAACGCTGCTGATCACCCGCTGCAGCCCTACAGTAGCCTTCTTCCTCCCCTCTGCAATGCAGGATTCTCCGCACTGCGCTTCACGGATACCATGACTGACTTCGGATTCGTCCGCTTGCTGCTAACGCAGGTGTGCTCTTTGTCACTGCCCTCCAACAACAAATACGTGCACCAAACCATTCTCAATGCTGATGTGGAAGCAGACGATGCCAGACACGGTGCAGTGCTGACACAATATGCCTCACCGCCACACAGTACTCAACGGTACTGTGGACTCGTCATTGCCCAGGCCTGACTGATGCTGGCCTGGTGAGACTGGCATCTCCGGCCGCAGCAAACATCACGCAAGTAATAATCACCTTGGCTTGCACATAAGGCGGCCGGGTGTCAGCCTGGACATATATATGGTTATGCAGAGACTGGCTGTAACAACCACTGAACACGACAAACTAAGCAGCATCGCAACGCACCATCATCCGTGGGCGTGCACATCAGCAGTGTTCCGCCTCAGTGCATGTGCTCTCGAACGTGCCTGCATCCAACCGAAGATCCTCCAGTCGCATTCCTCAGAGCCATCTATTGCAACTCTTTCCTGCATAGAACGGTCGAGGCGCTGTTACGTGCTGTATGCCTGCAGGGACCTGACTGCACTTGGTTCGGAGCCGAGGTGCCCTGCTCTCTCTACACTCGTCTCGGCATCGCTGACGGCGTCATCACTGCAGTCAATATGCTGTTGGCCAGCATCGTGGCCAATGTTGGGGGTCAAGAAATGCTGTTCAACAGCACTGGCAGAATGTGCGCCCCCTGCTGAAATCACCTGCCACTGCCTGTTATTGCCTATTCTGGTCTCCAATCAAAATGAAGCATACCCCGACCCCCCCCCCCCCCCCCCCCCCCCCCACCACCGCCTGCATCCTACGCGTTTGCCATCCAGCTGGACCGCTGAGAGCACAATTGGATTCATTACATGGCGAATGAGAGGCTGAGGCAAGCTGCCTTCTCTGCTTGGGCCCTGCCTGTGTCCGCAATGCTGAGTGTGCACCATCCGCATACAGAAATCACGGGCAACTGTGGTAGCTCGTACGAGGTCCAGAACCCGACCTGACACTTGATTGTGATCTTCCTGCCCGACAGCCGTGGCAGCCACGCCACAGCGCCTAATGAGACATCGCCCGCCCATGCCTTCAAAGAGGCCGTCCGCTCTGCAGTCAGCTTGGCCGTGAGCAAAGGCACCTCCATAGTTATACCCCGCGCCATGCGCACCACCAGCCCCACAGCTTCACCCCCACTGTCGTCAACCCCCTTGTGGGTGCGGCACATGCGCTGTTCCCCCACATGCATGCAGCCGCGCAGTGGCGCCGCGGTGCAGGTTCCGGGCCGCGGTCACCGTCAACGCGGCCATCATGCTCTGCCAGCTCGGCAGCATTATCATCGCGGCGCTCAAGGTGTTTTCCGATCTGCGGCAGCCCGAGGGCGCCGACAAGGACCGCCTGCGGCGCGAGGCCGCTTTCGCCGTCATCTCCTGTGCCGCCACGCTCGCGAGCTTCGGCATCAACGTCCTCGGCATGCGGCGGGTGCTCGGCACGCTGCGTGCGGCGGCCGTAAACATGCGCGCGCGGGTGTCGACGGCTGCGCGGCGCTCGTCCGCGGTCGCCCCGGCCGACGCGGCTGCGGCGCCCCTGCACCCGCCACATGTGGCTGCTGCCACTCCGCTGGAGCCTTGCGGCATGCATGAGCACTGCATTGAGGATCTTCAGTGATTACCGAGTGCCCTTTCTTGGTTTTCTACTTTCTTGGAGCTGAGGCTCCCTCCCCCCTTTGTTTCTTCATGCATCATCTGCCGCCGGTGGCCACGCCACGGACACTTGCGCATGCATGGAACCAGCGCTGCTTGCAGCAGGGACACTTTGGCAGGACGCGGAATGACCATGAGTGGCCAGCTCCGGCACGCCAGGGCTCGAGTGCCAGCCTTCTCCCCAGGCGCCAGCTTGTGTGGCTGCAGTGTATACTCAGTAGAGTGAAGCGGAGCTTCTGCGGACGTGCGATCAATCATGTTGAATTGGACGCCTTTTTGGTGACGCTGGGAGTGTCCAAGTCCTGCTGGTCTCCAGAATCACACATCCCGATCGAAGACCTGGTCCCTGGACCGTGGCCGCGTCTTATTCATCCATGGGCTCTGGCGGCATGCCTGTTGAGGCAGCTGGGGATCACCTGGGTGGGAGAATCTGTCATTGATGCACGGGAGAAAGGTACAGTGCCAGTACATGATAGCATGGACAATCCGTCAGTGAACCCCCCATCGTCAGTTTTGTGATGAACAGAACAGGTACCCTGGACTGGGATACCCTATTGTATAGGTTCCCTGGAAAGGGGTTGTCCTGGTCCAACGCTGACGCCTGGGTGCAGCACCATCAGGTCGAGGGGTGAGTGTGCAGATGTGAACTTGGCGAGCCCCCCTTGGGTCCTGATCTGAGAAGCGCCAGTCAGGAGACGTGTGGCGTAGCTACCTGTATGTCTGCCTTTGAAACCGGCCTTGCGACATGTAACAGTTCATGGAACTGCAGTGTGGGCCGACATGGCGCCGTTGAATGCTTGCCTGACTTGCGTGCGAGACTCCCAGGCATGCATGCAACTCGCAAATGTGGACGATTGATGCATGATGCGGATTTCCATAGTCAGCACACTTGGACACAAACTGTAGCGTGTCGTCACTCTTACAAGGACATTCACAGGGTGTGTTGCCTATGGGGCCACGGCAGGTGCCAAGATGGTGACCCACCCGTGCATGCTAGCCACAGCGAGCCGGCACAGTGATCTTGCACGTCTGGAGCTATGATTGTGGCCTGGTCAGTACATGGCTATGGTGGCGGCCTAGCGCAGCTGGCTGACGTGGTCATGGCCGCAAGCCTGTGTGCGCAAGGCCGGTCTACCCATCTCGGAAGTGCCTTTGTGCGGTGTAGATATCGATCGTGTGTAGCGGCCTGGTCGGTGCGTGTTCCTGTGATGCCACCAGGGCGGTGCTCTCCTGAGGTATGTCGATGAATGAACTGTCAATCATGCGTTAGAATGCCGAAGGTTCAGCAAGGTTGAAGGGTTTATCAATTTAAAGGTCTCAATGTAAATTACAGGTTTGTCAACAAATCAAAAATTGATCAATTAATTCATGCCGCTAGAATTGATTTGATCTTCATGCACGCTTCAACAGTAACCCCTTTCTGCTGTTCTTGCTCCACGAAGCTCAGGTACTGTCCAGCAGTGATCAGTGGCCCGCTGTGTCAGCCTGCTGACAGCTGTGCACGCACTGTCAATGACACCTGGTGAGGCATGAGACGTTGGTTTGCATGCGTACCGATTCCTTTTGTTGGCGCCAAAACAAAGAGTCCCTGCCCTTCTCACGAACGCCCACCAACATATGCACCAAACTAACGGCTTTGCCGATGACAACCACGCAGAAAGTGCCAGCTGTGGTTCTTAGACCTGATGTTGGCAACCAACCCCTCCAGACTTCACTGTCACAACTAATTTCGAGTGGCAAAGCTGTACCAGCTGCTGGGCAGAGGGTGAACGCTCGAGCACTGCTAACGCTGCTATCGGCACAGATCAAGCCTAGGGCAATCCTGGGCTGATTCTCAAGCCCGAGGGGACACGCCAGGAAGGACTCGCCAGGACATGATTTTTGAAGCTGAGCTCTTCGGATGGTGACCTGGATGTGACCTTGCGTCAGCCAAGTTGAATGAACATGAGACGATCGCTAACAAATTTGGTTCGGCGACACGAGAAGACATCGAGTCTATCAGCATACCGGTAAAAATGACCGTACGTTGCGGAGACGCTTGTGGCCACGGTGCCCGAAGTGCAGCGTTTGCGGCCGTGAAGGAGCATGCAAACGCAACATGGATAACACTGCTCACCTGCGCCTGCATTGCTCGGAGTTTGTGAATGCGCTGCAGCCTATGTACGTCCCTAATAGCTACAGTGGACCGTATAATACGTCCGGAGTCTCCTGCACGCTGTTTTGACGCGCTTATCGTGCCTGTTTACGCTCCTGAGCCGCTGAGGCTCAGCCTATCATCCATAAAATTTTCCGGAAGAGTGGTGCAGCGTTGCTAGAGCTATCTCTTTCTCTCTCTCTCTCTCTCGACTTTGAAGTTGAGCCACTGCGCACCGCTGTCCCTGTATGCTTCACCCCGCGAATTCAGATAGGCTGGCAGACCGATTCGTCGTACGAAATTCATTCACTTGATGACAGAGCCTTCCAGATTAATGGCACCTTCCCTGGACTGCTTCACGGATGGGCTGCTTTCGCCTGCATCGCGGGTGCTCCACAATATGTGCCATCATACAGAAATAGCATGTGACAAATGTGATGATAAGCTCGAGACAGCTTAGAATGCTGCAGATCAATGAGATACATTCTGCAGCAGATGTATCAGCAATCTCACCGCGATATTCTGACCGAAGCGGCGTTGACGCAGCGTCGAAGGGTGCAGTCGGACAGAGCAAGCCAGCACGTCAGAAACTCGATCGTACTGGTGCAATCGAGCCGTGTTGGGATGCGCATCTTGATTGGGCACAAGTACATGTGAAGCCGCACCTGGCACACTTAGCATTCTGTGCGGCCATAACCGCGTTCTGCCTTTCTACATTAGTTGTGTATGGTGTCAGAATCTCGTGGCCAACTCCCGTCATACAGATACCAGCTGTCGTGTCTGTGATATGTATGCTCTGTTTAGCTGCAATGTTGGTGCGAAGTGGACCTGTACACGCATCGCAATCAGTACGAAGGGCGCTATGGGGAATTTTTCGCACCATGTGTCGCGATGTACACGATCGCCTCCTTCGTGGGGCCGAGGCGTTTTGTCCCATTCGACAGCCAGGTTGTGAATGTGTGTTGCACAGCTTTGGTCACGTTCTCCGCCAGCTCGTGTGGTGCTTTCGGGGGGAACTCTGCAGACCTCCCGCAACAGCCCTACAGCAGCCTTCTTCCGCCTCTCTGCAAGGCTGCGTCCACCGCCCTTTGCTTCACGGACACCCTGACTGACTTTGGATTTGTCCGCTTGCTTCTACAGCAGGTGAGCCACACCGTCGTTGCTGCCCTCCAACTGCACCGCCCTGCTCAACACTGTTGCCGATGTTGAGGCTGAATCAGGTGCTGCGGTCAAGGCACTGTTATGCGCTCTGGCGCCTGCAGGGACCCAACTGCACCTGGTTCAGAGCCGAGGTGCCCTGCTCTCTCTACTCTCGACTCGGCATCGCCAACGGCAGCATCACCGCAGTCAACATGCTCTGCTCCACAATCCTGGCCATCCTGGGGGGTCAAGAGATGCTTTTCAGCAGTGCCGGCAGCATGTGCGCCCCTTGCAGCTTCCTTCTGGGTCAGAAGACCTGACGCAGCCTTCCTGCCTGTGTTCTATCTCCAGTGGCAGCCGGCCCTGCACCATGCGTTTCTCCTGAAAAAAGGACCCAAAAAATGTGGTCTGCAATGCGCCCACGCTGATCAGGCCAGCGATGTAGGGGAGCCTGAGGCACGCTGCCTAGCATCGCCAGGCCCTATCAGCCTGTTAGATGCTGATTGTGTGTGTGTGTGTGTGTGTGTGTGTGTGTGTGTGTGTGTGTGTGTGTGTGTGTGTGTGTGTGTGTGTGTGTGTGTGTGTGTGTGTGTGTGTGTGTGTGTGTGTGTGTGTGTGTGTGTGTATGTGTGTGTGTGTGTGTGCGTGTGCGTGTGCGTGTGCGTGTGCGTGTGCGTGTGCGTGTGCGTGTGCGTGTGCGTGTGCGTGTGCGTGTGTGTGTGTGTGCGTGTGTGCGTGCGTGCGTGCGTGTGCGCGCACACCACTGCGATCCGCACCTCCACAAAGACAGCCGACAGCCAGCGTGGCGGTAAGCCCTTGCACTTTTATGGCGCCGCGATGCATCCCGCCGGCTCACCCCCGCTGTCCTACCGCGTCAGCCACAATCATGGCTCGTGCGCTGTGCTTCCCTATGCATGCAGCAAGATGGCGCCGAAGTGCAGGTTGCGGGTCGCGGTCACCGTCAACGCGGCCATCATGCTCTGCCGGCTCGGCAGCATCACCATCGCGGCGCTCAAGGTGTTCTCCGACCTGCAGCAGCCCGAGGGCGCCGCCACGGACCGCCTGCGGCGAGAGGCGGCGTTCGCCGTCACCTCCTGCGCCGCGACGCTCGCAAGCTTCGCTGTCAACGTCCTCGGCATGCGGCGGGTGCTCCACGTGCTGCGTTCGGCTGCTGTGAGCGTGCACGCGGGGGTGTTGACAGTTGCGCGGCGCTCTTCCGCGGTCGCCCCGGCCGACGCGGCTGCGGCGCCGCTGCACTCGCCACATGTGGCTGCTGCCACTCCGCCGGAGCCTTGCGGCATGCATGGGCACTGCATTGAGGTTCTTCAGTGATTACCAAGTTCCCTTTCTTGGTTTTCTACTTTCTTGGAGCTTAGGCTGCCTCCCCCCTTTGTTTCTTCATGCATCATCTGCCGCCAGTGGCCACGCCACGGACACTTGCGCATGCATGGAACCAGCGCTGCTTGCAGCAGGAAACCTTTTGGCAGGAACGCGGTGTGACCGTGAGTGGCCAGCTCCGGCGCGCCAACGCTCGAGTGCCGGACTTGTCCACAGGCGCCAGCTTGAGGGGGCTACCGTGTGCACTCCGTGGAGTCAAGCGGAGGTGCCGCGGACGTGCAGGCAATCACGTTGTGTTGGACAAGATTTTTTGTTGACGCTCGCAGTGTCCACGTCCTGCTGGTCTTCGGAATCAACCAGCCCGATCGAAGACCTGACCCAAGACAGCCTCGACAGCTTTGGTGACTGTGTTTGGATTGATCATGCGGTTCGGGTGGAATATCTTTGCACGGGCGGGTGGAATATGTTGTGAGGTGGCTCGTCTCTATAAGCAATCTGGGGACAAAGTCCCTGACTCGAGGGTGCCACACTTTCAGGGGGAGGGGTGAGTGTGCTGATACAATCGAGGGCGGCTCTCATCAAATTCACAGCCATGGGGTGCTGGTCTGGAGCCATACGTATGGTAGATACCTGCATGTCCACCTTCTTCCCTGTGACTGAAAAATGTAACATGTCATGGGTTGGATCTGCGTATTGAAGGCACATGCTTTGGCGTATGCTAACTTGCATGCCTGACACAAGATTGTTTCCTGGACCGGCATGCACATTCGCATCTCTGGACGATTAATCGCTTGACGGGAACAGGAGACAACTTTCAGAGACAACTTTCTCGACTCCAATTGAGCCCTATAGGACCATGTAAGGTGATACGTGGGTCAGACCAACATGACATGATCGCTTATATACTTGGTCTGGTGACATAGGCGGAACGAGAAGATATTGAGCCTTGCAGCAGTAGTGTGCTGCGGAGATCCACGGGCTTGTGGCGACGGTGCCCACGGTGTATGCTGTACTGAGATTTTATGCTTGCCTCCTTCGCATAGAAGAAACAGCATGCTAAAGCCACGTTGACTACATCCTCAGCTGCGGCGCATATGCCTTGGCGTTGCATACACGCACCAGCCCGTGGGCGTCGTGGACAATGGACCAGGACTTTCACGTCCGGAGGCTCCTGCACGCTGTCTACATTCTATCATCGCGCCTATACCTGCTTTTTAGCATTTTCACGTTTTGACTGTCAGGAATGTAGTGTGGTCAGAGTGACTGGCCATGCATGTCTTCGACATACAGCGGATTAGCCAACGGCAGTGGCTGGTTCGCTGCCTTATATTGATCGACAATATCTCAGTAACCACCCTTTATCAATATGTCTGCTCGCTTTTACCTCGCATCTTAACATTGACTGCTGGAAGTTTGACCGAATATTCTTACTTTCGTCGCCCGCTCGACTGTCGCAGTGAGCCATCCTGCACCGCTGTCGCTGTGTACATCACCTTGCGAGATTGACATAGAGTGGCCGTTACTCCAAAAAGCGTTTAGATACCTGATGATTACGCCTTCCTGATCAACGGCACCATCCATGGACAGCTTCACAGATGGAGTGCTTTCGCCTCCATCACCGGTGCTTCGCGTTCTGTTTCATGTTGCAGAAACAGCATGCGAGCATGATTAGTGAGTTTACCATTTGGAAAAGCGATGCAGGCCAATGATAGGCCTACTGCAACAGATATCGCAGCCAGCTCACCGCGATGTGTTGACCGAAGACTAGTTGACGCTGCGTCAACATGTGCAGCTGGACGGAGCAACACGACATCTCAGGTATATTATGTTATGGCTCAAGGAGTCGCCTAAAGATGCTCGTTTTGGTTGGGCCCAACTGCATGTGAAACCACACCGGATGCGCCTGGCATATCTGCATGCACCATACCATGCAAGCACAGTCATATTCTGTTTTTTCTACCCAGTAATATATGGTATCGGACTTCCGTGGCCAACTGTCGTCATGCAGTTACCAGCTCTCGTGTCTGTGTCATGTGTTCTCTGGATATCTGCAATGGTGGCACACAGTGAACCTCTACATGCATCGCAATCAATACGAAGGGCTGCGCTGGGTATCTTCTTAATGTGTGCCGCATTCTTTATCATCGACTCCTTCGTGGGACCAAAGAGGTTTGTCGCCTTTGACAGCCAGCTTGTGAATGTGTTGGGTACTGCTTTGATCACGTTCTCCGCTTTTTGTTCTGGTGCATTTGGGGGAAATCCCGCAGATCTCCCACTGCAGCCTTACAGTAGCCTTCTTCCTCCCCTCTGCAATGCTATATTCGCCACACTTCTCTTCACTGACACAATGATTGACAATGGCTTCGTCCGCTTGCTTCTACAACAGGCGCCATACCCGTGTCGCTGCCCTCAAACAGCATGTCCCTGCACAGCATTGTTTCCGATGCTGATGCTGAAGTAGGTATAGCTACAACCGTTGCAGAACTCACTGGACGGGCTCACTTTCACAAACTATTTGATCAGTGGACCTGTCATTCCCCCGGTTGACTCTGGCCAGATGAGATTGGAATGTATCGAACACATGAAGAACATGCGAGCAATTTTGGCTATGCACATCTACTAGGCCGGTACTAGGCCGCAGGGTGTCAGTATGAATATGTGTGTGTTACAAGGACAAAGCAAGCAAGGCAGGTAGCACCGCGAGCAGCGGTGTCAGTATGAGTTTGTGCGTGGCTACGCGGAGAGGAGCTCGCACGAGCTCTGACAACGACAGACGGAGTGCCACTGCGATGCATTGTCGCATACGGCTCCACACATCAGCATCGACCCGCCTCAGTACTTTGGAGCATACCTGCACCCACACGGAGATTCTCTGACTTCAACGCCTCTGAGCGTTCAATGCGCCTGCTCTGTAACAAGGACAAAGGCAGCAAGGCGGGCAGCACCGCGAAAGAAGCAAACAGACGAAGCAAACACAAAGACACCCACGCACGCGACACCCACCACGCCCCCAAAGAAAAACCCAGCACCGGCGCAGAAGACACAGATCCGTAGACCGCCAAGCACACACCCACACACCCACAAACCCAAACCCACACACGCACGCACAAACCCCACGGCCGACACACAACATCACAACCACCAGCACCACAACGCCCGCCGCCGTACGACAGGGCCAAACCCAACACACTGCTGCCTGAGGCCGCCCATCATGGCCGCCCGACTGCCGGGGGCCGCCCTGGCCCCAAGACCCACCCCCACCCCACCGAGCCACAGCACACCACGCCAGCCCGGCACACCGCCGCGCAGCCTCGCCGGCCCACGCCGCACCGCACCCAGGACAATGCATCGCCCAAGCCGTCTCCGCAGTCCCTGCACATGCCAACGAAGGCATCCCGCACACCCACCGGACCCGGCCTAGCTGCAGTCAGAGGCCACAGGTCGGTGGCGTCAAGCGGACGGGGCGCCCAAGGGGCACCCCACCGCTCAGGCCGGATGGCCTGTAAGCGGCGAGAGGCCTGCTCTGTATGTGTCGAATGCTCAAGGCGCTGTTACGCGCCTGAAGGTACCCGACTGCACTTGGTTTGTGGCCACAGTGCCCTGCTCTGCTTACACTCGACGCGCCAGCGGATGCCTCACTGCAGCCTACATGCTCTTGGCCAGCATCGTGGCCTGTCATGGGGGTCAGGAGATGCTGTTCAGCAGCGCTGAGAGCATGTGCGCCCCTGCACACAGTACCTGCCACCACTCCTTGCCTGTGGCGTACCTCTGGCGGTGACCGGCCCTGCATCCTGCGCGTATGCTGTACTGGTGGTCCTCAAAATGTATTCTGCTAGGCACCGGCAGAGTGGCAGCAGCCACATGTGGCGTGTGCGGGGGGGGGGGGGGGGGGAAGCGCGCAGCTGCCCCACCGCAGCGCCCACTGAGACAGTGATCGTCCCTGCCTTCGAATGGGCCACCTGCAGCCAGCATGACTGGAATCCTACGCACCGCCATGCCAACCGTCCGCCCCATGCACAGCTGGAACCCCGCCGCCCCCAACGCCCCAGCGGCCGCGACTTGTGTGACGTGCTCGCCCACACATGCAACACGGTGGAGCCTCGGTGCAGGTTCCAGGTCGCGGTCACCGCACCCGTGGCCATCATGATCTGCCAGCTCGGCAGCACTACCATTGCGGCGCTCAAGGTGTTCTCCGACCTGCAGCAGCCCGAGGGCGTCGCCACGGACCGCCTGCGTCGAGAGACGGCCTTTGCCGTCTGAGTCATCTCCTGCGCCGCGACGCTCGCGAGCTTCGCTGTCAACGTCCTCGGCAGCTGTGAGCGTGCGTGCGGGGGTGTTGAGGTCCGCGCGGCGCTGGGCAGCCGTCGCCCCGGCCGATGCGGCGGTGGTGCCGCTGCACCCTAGACCCCCCCCCCCCCCCCCCCCCCCCCCCCGCACCCGCCACATGTGGCTGGTGCCACTCCGCCGGTGCCTCGTGGCACGCATGAGCACTGCATTAATAAGCTTCAGTGATCACCGCCTACTAGGGTAGTACCCTTTCTTTGGTTTTTGCTTTGCTGGAGTGCAGGTTGCCGTGGACGGGCATGAAGAATAACCTGGCAGACTGCCGTGCCCGCCAGGTGATTCTTCATGCACCGCATGCCGTCAGCCGGCGACGGACATTCCATTCTACTTTGCGCGTACATGTCACTGCCTGCTGCAACGGGGAGAGAGGACAGTGGAGTGGGTGGCCGCTGGTGGCCGGCTCTGACGTGCCAGCGAATGCGTACCGGCCTTGTCCATGGCCTTGTCCATGGCCACAGGCGCCAGCTGAGGGGCTGCAATGTATACGCTGTGGAGTGAACCAGGTCATGTTTCATTGGAAACCCTTTTGGCGACCCTGGCGGCGTGTACATCTTGCCGGAACCACATAGCCCAACCCACGTCAACTGTGATCAGGATCCTGGCCAGAGAGGGCCTGGATTGATCGTGCACATGCCTGTGGTGTTGCGTTGTTGGGCTGTGGCCAAGATGCAGCGTGCTGTTTGGCTTGTCGCTTGGAGCAGGATCTCACCCCTGGGAGCACCAGCCAATGGTGCCCGGAAGCTGAAGCACCTTTTGAGGAATGAAAGCAGACTAGTTGAGTTGACACTCTAACAGTCTGCACCATCGTTTGGTCGGTGGTGCGTCTTTGGTATGGTGGCTAGGTGGCCCACAATGGAGGGTCCTCGCACACTGCATCATGGCCAGACTCGAGGTCACCAGCAGGCACGTGCCAGACCGTCAGGTCGAAGGGTGAGCGTGCAGATGCAAATGAGGGCGCCCCGCCTCGTGTGCCGAGCCACAGGGCACTAATTGGGAGGAGGTCTGTGTCGCAGCTACCAGGACGGCTGCCTCTGAGATAGGCATTGTGACTTATAGTATAATTGCTGCATGGCAGGTGCAGCTGGGCCACCAACGAGGCAAAGCCCCCCCCCCCCCCCCCCCCCCCCCCCCCACCCCCCCTCGACCCAAAATGGGGGTCCCACACCATGACCTGTGCCGCATGAACTCCCTACACGAAATGCATAGTGCCAGATTGAGTGCTTTACAACCGGCCTAAGCTGAACTCAAGATCGGGGTAGCTACAACAGCACTGGTACGTTCTCAATCAACGACTGGTCAGCTATTACACATGGACTGTGAGCAGTATTGAATATCAGCCGTACATCCACTCACAAGTAGTGGCCATGTGCTTTGAACAGCCCAGTCGAAAAGCATGACATGCATGCCTCATGGTGTAACATGCATGCCTGCTGGTGTAGTATGGAAGCTAAACCACCTGCCTCCAGGCTGTATACTACACGCTGCAGACAACCAGACCGAATAACACATGCCATACTGCATGCCCTCAACGTATGCCCGCCGATTTTACCGGACTACAGATCTGTTTGGTGCAAGCAGATTGAATAGGGGCCGCTTGTGGGATTCAAAACAACAACAGCGCAAAAAGCCAAACTGCCGGCGTGCCTGTCCAGCGTGGTGGTCCGTGGTCACCACATCCTGCTGTTTCGGATGCATGCAACGCTGCACACGCATGCACACATCCTGTCTGTCTTCTGGCCTGTACCAGGGCATCGCGACTGCACATCTAAGGTACTGTGCTCCAAACCATCATGGACACCAGGCGTGGAATAACCACCACTGGCAGCCTGAGGAGCGCACAGGCAATTCAGGCGCAGACTGCTCCCAACTCGGAGATCGCTGCCCCCACCAGCGCATGCACGTCGCCGTGGCCGCGCAATTGTGGCGGGCCCATCATGATGTACGCACCGCGGGCAACGCGTCATCAGTCGCACATATGATTGGGCACGCACTACTCTGGTTCAACCGGAGTAACGGCAGCATTCTCCAGTTCTGCACAGCCCACGACGCTCGCTGCCGCGATTCCCGGCGCGGAGGACCTCCGGGACGGCTGTGCAGCCCGGCCGAGCGTGGCAGCGCTCGACAAGCGCCGCACGCTTGCAGCCACGCGGTTGACCACCGTCATGAGCTTCCGGACCCCGACGACGTCAAGGGCAACGGCCGAGACGGACAGCACACAGGAGACGACGGTGAAGGCGGTGTCGGAGCGCAGGCGCCGCGCGGCGGCGGAGTCCGCGGCGATGTCGGGGTGGCGCGAGTCGCAGCCGAGCTTGAGCAGCGTGACGGCAACGATGCCGAGCTCCGCAACGGACGCAACGCCCACGGCTGCAGCCGTCCACCTGTGCACGCATGTGCCTGCGTTACACCATGCATTGCGATACGCATGCTTTGCGCACTGCTATGCAAAACAGTGTTACAGTGGTCTGTTCTGCGTGGGCTGCTGCTGAGGCGCTGGCTATGCTGTTTGCATTGCGGTGCTTGTAGACTGTCGCGGCGGCCAGCCGGAGGCATGTGTGCAATGGACACGGCCCCGAGCGGCTGAAGCTGGGGCCAATGACAGGCGGGCACAGCGCTCCGACACAAGCTCCGAGTCACGCGTACTTTGTGACTGAGCCCTCTTATATCTCCAGACTATCAATAGGCTACAATTTACCGGACAGCCGCCAGGTTCCAGGCTTGCATGATTGCCAATGGGAATCCCAATTTGGGATTATTGTAAAGCAGAGTTTTCAAGGCACGCAGCAGTGGGCCCGGGAGCTTGATCGATGCAAAAGAGTTCGTAGACTCTTCTACAGAGGCAATGCACCAGGGATCGGCATCCGGGCGGTCGATGCAAGTTCCGAAGAAGCTGCATCCGCCGGCATCCAGCAGCAGGAGTGTAAGGGGAAATGTGGCGGCACCTAGGCTGCATGGCCTCACAGTCGCTCCTCGAGACACGGCCAAGCAGACCCGAATTGTCATGAGAGACACGCCGAAACAGACTCTGACGGACTCGGCAATGTTTTTTTTTTTTCAATGTGCAGGGCGTTTGCTGGGCGCACCGTGCGTTGAGTGAGCGGCAGATGGTGCTGCAGAAGTGCGCCCCAGCAAAGCTGCCGGCCGCATAGGCCTGCCACCTGTACTGCGCACAGGAGACCCTCCGGCCATACCAGTAGCAGCTTCCCCTCCCCTGCAAGGACATCAGCGAGGTCTCACAGGCAGCTAGAGCACCTTGTGGCGCAGCCACCCAGGCCAAAGTAGCCAGGTTGTTGAGCCATGAGTGTGCTGCGGTATGCCTCACAGGATCTCCTATCTTCACCGGATCTCTCAGCTAAGCCTATACATATGCAGCACAAGATGGTCCCCACTTTGAGTGCCTTTCCCACAGCGCCATGTGCATCCATACTGCAGCGGGTGGGATGGTCACGGAGTCCAGAGCAGTGGCCAGCTTCTCCAATGCAGCATTGACCAGTGGCTTGCTTCGACTCCAGTTCATGTCGTCAGGAGTGATAGCATGAAAGTTGGCCTGGCGAGGCCAACTATGCAGGCAGAAGGTCAAGGAGATGCAATGTGGACCGCACTGCCATGAAGGGATCGAGCCATTGATGACAAAGGAGACTGTCAGAGAGAAGCCAAGCACCTGATCCAGGACGATTCTGACAAAGCTCAGATCTGTGAAGGCATTCATGAACCGCATGGTGATGTCTGCCGCATAGAACACGGGGGTCGCCAGGCTTGTGTGTGGCTTCTCGGGAATTGCAGATGATGCAGGAGCCAACGCGCTCGCCAGCAGCTGGAAGAATGTCGCCACCGCAAACACGAGAAATGTGATCATGCGACTGCTGAACATGTATACATGTATCGGCCCGGTCCATACGATGGCTGCTGCTGTCAACACCATAGCACTGTGGACAAGCGTGACCAGGATGAAAATAGGTGACTTACAGAAAGCGGGACCATGCTGCCACATTTAGAATGGGTACAGCTACTATGGTACTAAGTCCGGTGAGATGAGCATGCCAAGTGAACCAGGAATATCCTGCGAGATACCCAGCCACGGTAGTGCCATGGCCAAGCAACATGGATATCATATACGCCAAGCACGCTGTGGCAGGTCTGACATGGATCTTAGACCATTCATGGCGAGCAATAGGGGGCATCGCAAGCCACGACGGAGTGCTTCCAATGTCATCTTGTGGAGGGCATGGCAGGTGACAATGCGGCGTGGATCCACCGCTACCGTACGCTGCCATCCACTGCTTGCATGCAAGTGCCGCCGGATAGTAATGGAAGTCGAGTATGAAGGCCTGAATCACGTTGCAGTGCGATGGAATGGCCAAACTGCGCTGAATCAAAAACTTCCCAACATTGCAGACGTGCCTATGGTTGATAAAAACATGCCCCGAGCCGAATACTCTCAATTCAATCACTCAGATGTCAAGGCAAAAAAATCCGCTTTAAATGAGCTTTGAGGCAAGGTGGTCGCACCTGCTCGCGATGGCAGATGCAGCTCTGCTTCCGGAGTTCAGTGATGCTACATCAGGATCAGAGTCATGCTCAATCATCGATCATTCTGGACGCTCCTCAGGATACTGGTGGGCCAGTAGTTTTGCTGTGCGACGCTGCTGGGGCGCGCAACGCGATTCCTGCGTGACAGTCCGAGCGAGATACATCCGCACATGAATGGCTCGAGTCTTACGTCTTCTTGGTGAGTGCTTTTCACAAGCCCTACGGCTGTCCGTCGCCCGTTGAAGGTGCCTCGAAGTAGCGGCCGACAGCATCTGACCGGTCTGACCCGAAGGTGACTGTGAAGGTCCATGATGGTGTCGACAGGTGTGCACTGTAACTTGGGTATTCTCTGCCTCAGGTATGTATGTAGTTACAAAGAAGAGAGGCCTCAGGCATGGATGTTTTCATGCATGATTACGTAGCCGTATCCATTTGGGCGTTCAGCCCAGACCCTCCCCGAGGGTCCCGCGGGCACCGTCCACTCCGAGCCAGAAGCGCAGAATGCGTCAGAACCAGGATCGCCGCCTGGCGGGCTCCGTCCACGGGTCACTGAGCGACGGTAATGTTCGCAAAGGCGCGGAGAAAGTGGAGGCGCCGCCCATCGCCAGGTACACCCCGGAAGTGCATGAGGAGCTGCGACACCTGCATCCCACAGAAACGCTCCCCCCCGACACCCAGCCCGCCGAGCCCGCGCCCCCGCAGCACATCGACGAGGCGACGCTCCGCGCCCTTCTCGACAAGCTGCCGAAGGGCAGCGGCCCAGGCCTGTCGGGGTGGACGTATGAGCACATCCGGGCTGCCAGCACGGCCTCCGCGGCCGCGCTCACGGAGATTCACCGCTTCGTGAATGCGGCCCTCGCCGGCCGGCTGCCACACCTCCCGCGCTTGCTGGACTGCCGCCTCCTCCCGCAGGAGAAGCCACAGGGAGGCGTCCGCCCCATCGCCATTGCAGAGACGAGGCAGCACCTGGTAAGCCTGTGCGCCATGACCCTGTGCAGTGGCCTAGGTGCCTCCCTCACGCCGCTGCAGGTGCACCGGTACCATGGGGGTCGGGGTGCCAGGAGGCGCGCAGAACCTGGGCCACGCTGCGCGCGCCGTGCTGCAAGCGTGGGACGATGTTGTGCTTGTGCAGCTGGACTGGAAGAATGCATTCAACATGATGTCCCGTGCAGCCATCTTGGAGGCCGTTGCGTCTCACAAGCCTGCGCTGCTGCCCTTCGCCACCATGCTTTACAGGTTCCCCGCAAATCGATGTAGAGATCTCTACATCGACGGCGCACCGCCCGGCACCGCTGCGATCACGTCGCAGCGCGGCGTGCGTCAAGGCGACCCCATCAGCCCGCTGCTCTTCGCCCTGGCCCTCCAGGGCCCCCTCCAGGCAGTGCAGGCCCAGCACCAGCCACCCAATAGGGAGGTCACGGCCGCCCTCATGGCGTATCATGACGACTGCACCATCGCCAGGCAGCGCGTGGACGCCGCCGCCGCGTTCCGTGCGCTGGTCTCGGCAGCAGAGCCCCTCGGGCTGGAGCCCCAGCTGCACAAGTGCACGGCCTACTCGCGCGACCCCCAGCATGCGGGAGCCGTCGCGGCCACGCTCAGCATATCGCATGCCACGGAGGGCACCGTCATCACCGGCACGCCTATCGGCACCCCGGCGTTCGAGTCGGCGCACGCGGAAGCGACGGCCAACAAGGTGTGCGCCACCATCGAGAAGATGATGAGCCTGCACCTGAAATCACCAGACCAGTTCTTGCTGCTCACGATGTCCTACCAACGCCGTATGCTGCACTACGCCAGGGCGGTGCCGTGGGCGCACATTGCCGATCACATGCGCCGGACGGAGGCGTTTGTCCTGGCTGCGGTGAATGTAATCATGCGCGTCCCGCGGGACGACCCTCGTGCGGCCGCACAAGCCGTCCTTCCAGCGCGCCTCGGAGGCCTGGGCGTCATGTTCACGCCGCCGGAGGTCGCGGACGGAGCGTACCTCGCTGCAGCTGCGGTGAGCCACAAGGCATTCGCAGGAGGCCCCGAGTGCATGCAGCCGTTCCGGGGGCCGCACGGGCAACACTTGCAGGAAACCTGGCAGGCCCTCAACGTCGCTCAGCAGTTCCATCCAGAGCTGCCCGGGCCGGTGAGCGGCGACACCATCGCCAAGGTGTTACCTGGTATGCAGCAGCGTATCACCAAGGTGGTTGCCCTGCGCCGCCGGGCGGCTCTCCTTGCCAGCCATGATGTCACCACGCTCAAGGGTGCATGCAACTTGGCACGGCTTCGCAGCTATGCTTGCCGTGCAGCCACCCTTTGGTTGAGCACCCTGCCGCTCTCCCAGGCGCTGCGCATGACTGACATTGAGTTCATGTTGTGCATCAGGTATCTCCTGGGCATGTCCCCAGCTCCTCCCAATGCAGTCGGCTCGCGCTGCGGATGTGGCACATTCATACAGCCGCATGATCTCGACCACGCGATGAATTGCACACACAATGCGGGGACCTGGACTTCGCACCACAATATCGTTGAAAAACAATGGCGCGAGATCGGGTCCCACGCATGTGTGGCATCCCCGCGCATCCCGCGCACGGCGCCGTTCGTCCGCGCGCGGCTCGCTGCCGCTTCGAGGCAGATCCATGCTGGCCCGCCGTGTCCGCCCCCTGCTCCGCCCCGGCCCGCCTCCCAGATTGCGAGCCCTTCGCGCGGGGCGACCTTGCCCGCGGAGCCGATGCCTGCAGCCCCGCCGCCGCCGCCAGTCGCGAGTGCGGACGCGGCGCCGGCACCTGCGACTGCTCCGGCCGCCGACGCCGATGCCGGACACAGCGCCCAGATGGGGCGCCACGCGCCAGACGCAGCGCAGGCTGCGGCCCTGGCGGCGGCAGCAGTGCCGGGTGGACAGGATCCGGCGGGGCCTGGGGAGCAGGCCGCTGCCGCGCAGGCGACGGCGCTGGAGCGGGTGTTCAGGGCAGTGGCCTAGGAGAAACTGGGGGACATCATGTTTATGCCGCCGGGTGACGCTTTGAGCATAGGAGATTTGTCGGTTGTGAACCCCTGTGCTGATACCTATTGCGGCCGGGCGGCCCGGGAGGACGGGGGTGCTGCGGAGACGCGGGACGTGCAGAAACGCACTGCTTATCGTTTGTACGACCCTGATGCGTATAGTTTTGGGCCGTTATCGCATGAGACGCATGGTTGCTTGGGACGGCCTGCCATGAATCACTTGAATCGGCTGGCGGAGGTTGCGTCTCGGTGTGGTAAGGTGAACCGTGCTTTGTTTGTGACGAATGCTCTGCGCCGGTTGAGTGTGGTGTTGTGCAAGGGGAATGCTCTTGTGCTCCGTGCGGGGCTTCAATCTTTGGCTGGCATCACCGGTCGAGCTGTGGTACGTGCTCGTACCCGGCCTAGTGCCATGACTGCGTGAGTGGATTTGCGTGTGTATTCCTGGCAACGGCTCGCTGCCCGGCCTCTGTCCTTTGTAACTACACACATACACTGTAAAGTGCACCAGATGCTGAGTGATAACACAGCACCAGTGAAGTCAGCCTATAGTATACCTGCAGCTGGGGTACCAACCACGCCACGCCGCTCGTCCACCCCACTATCACGGCCCTCCAATCATGGGGCAAAAAGTTCCTTCCACAGAATGGGCAGAGGCAGCTTTGTTTCGTAGCAGCCAGCTGCAGCGTGTATCAGCCTCTGTAGCTGATACAGCAGTGAAAGCTTCCTGTCCGACAACTGATCAGCTACTAGCTGGTAGTATGGCACATGGACTGTGCATAGGTTCGGCTACCAGCTTTGCATCCACCTAAGAGCACCAGCGGCCACGTGCATTGATCAAAACTGTACACCAATCATGACATGCATGCGCATGTTGCAATTGTAGCATGGACATCAGACCACCTACAACCAGCTGCCTCCAAAATACGCACAGTGCGCTGCAGGCCATACCGCATGCTTTGCCTGCATGCATAGCTACGGTACAAGCAGACGCCGCTTGTGCGATATCAACAAAGTGACTCCATGAACAACCCAAGCCGCAGGGGTGGCTGTCCGCCGCGGCTCTATAACTCACGATGCGCGCAGCACTGCACACATACTGGCTGTCCTCTGCACGTAACCATCATGATGGCATCACTGCTGCAAATCTCCAGCTAGCTACACCTCCCAGCCAGGGTTCTCTAGCACTGCGCTCCGGACCCTATCGTGAGCATGTTGCAGATCGTGAGCAGGTTGGGAATTCGATCCCCTCAGAGAGTGCACAAATTTGATTACGCGTCGACGCGCGCTATGCCTAGAACCCGCAACCCTCATCATGAGCTGATGCAGCTCATGCCCATCGCCCCGGCCACACATGTGCGGATGACTCGTCGGACGCATGCCAGCACCCCGGGCAATGCGAGCACAATCACATTCATGATCGCACACGCATCAGCCCAAATTGACTGAAACGATGGCAGCATTACCCGGCTCAGCAAGGTCGGCGCCGCATACTGTTGAGTCCGCCGCGCCGGGCGCGGAGCTCCTCCGGGACGCCTCTGCAGCCCGGGCGAGCGTGGGGACGATCGCCATGCGCCGCGCACTTGCGGCCACGCGGTTAGCCACAGTCAGCAGCTTCCGGAACCCGACGACGTCGAGCACAACAGCCGAGACGGACAGCACACAGGAGACGACGGTGAAGGCGGTGTCGGAGCGCAGGCGCCGCGCGGCGGCGGAGTCCGCGGCGATGTCGGGGTGGCGCGAGTCGCAGCCGAGCTTGAGCAGCGTGACGGCAACGATGCCGAGCTCCGCAACGGACGCAACGCTCACGGCGGCAAAAGCCCACCTGCGCATGCATGCACATCCGTGAGTCGCAACATCCACTGCTACCCCACCGGAACCGCTGATGTGCTGTACTGAGTTGGCGCCAATCGATTCATCACCATCGTATGCTGCGTCTATGGCTGCTTCAACTGACGGTGTGCACCAGGGACGTACATCCGTGCAGTGGTTAGTAAACTAGCGTCTGGTGAGATGCAGCAGAAGTAGCAGCAGGCTCAGCAGCAGAAGGATTGGAAGCAGAATGCGCCAGTGCACGCTGCATGCATATGGCCATGTGGCCACACTTGTGTAGTCCTCCCTCATGCAACAAAGCCATGTAGGGGAGACAGCCACCGGGAACGCTCCAGCTGCTGGGCGCACCGTGTGTTGATCGAGCGGAGAAGTGTGCTGCAGAAGTGCGCCCCTGCAAAGGCGCCCACGGCATATGCCTGCCACTTGTACTGTGCGCAAGAGATGCGTCGGCCATACCAGTAGCAGCTTCCCCTGGCCTGCAAGGCATCACTCAGGTCATCATGGGAGTCCCCTGGTAAATTGTCACCCAGCCAAGAGCAGCATGGATGTGCCATCGCATGGCTCCTGGCATCTCACAGAACCTCGCAGGCTGTTACAGTGGAACACATGCAGCCTGACATGGTCTTTCCTTTGCTGCACGTATACTATCAGGTGATTCAGGGTGGTCTGTAGCCTCACTGCACTCTACTTAGACGTGGATGTATGTTGAGTTTCATGAATGTCACAGGTTGTGCGTTCGTAGGTGCTTTGCACACGGAGCACGGAGCACGGATTGTGGATCAAAGGCTATACGGCTTCGCAGCTACGCCCATCCGGTGACTGCACTCTACTTTGTGTGCCTCGTCAGTGGTTGCAGATATCCAGGCGCATCCAGGCCTGGCCAGGTAGCAGCAGGAGGGCCAATTAATCCAAGCGGATCTCAGCTCCTCTGCTGCTGTGCTGCAGCGACAAGTACATGCAGCTGACTTCAAGTTCACCTCATGTCTTAACAAACAGTGGTCCATGTCCTTATGAGTCCAACGGGCATGGCTGAGCAAGCTATTTTTGCAGGAAGAGTTTGATCAGATGAACGCAGTGCCTGTAAGACGCTTCACCAGATACAGCATAGAAGACATCAAGGGAGGCCGAGTACCTGGTCCAGTATAATGCGGACAACACTCAGATCTGTGATGGCGTTCATGAACCGCATGGTAATGTCCCCAGCGTACAGTACAGGCCCCGCCAGGCTTGTGTGCGGCTTCTCTGGAATCGCAGATGGCGCAGGCGCCACAGCGCCGGCCAGGAGCTGGAAGAATGAAGCCACGTAAAACACGAGGAACGTAATCAGGCGACTTTTGAACATGTAATAATGTATCGGACCGCTCCATATGATGGCCGACGATGTGAATGACATCGCATGGTGGACCAGCATGACCAGGATGAAGCCAGGTGACTTGTTGATGGCTGGACCAAGATGCCATATTCCGCTCATGAAGATTGGTAACACTGCTGTGTTACTGAGCGCGGTGAGGTGAGCATGCCAAGTGAACCAGGAACTTCCAGCAAGATACCCGGCAATGGCAGTACCATGGCCGAGCAACAGGGATATCATGCACGTCAGGCATGCTGTGGCAGGCCTGACATGGATTTTAGACCATTCTTGGCGAGCGGCAGAGGGTATTGCTAACCATGACGGCGTCCTGCCGGCATGATCTGTCGAAGGGCAGGCCACATGATCACATGGCTCGGATGCACATCCAGCGCTGCCATTTACCTCTTCCATGTAGTCGCAGCCAGACGATGATAGAGCTGCAGATTGAGAGTCTCAAGCCCTTACTCTTGTTGGTGCTGTGTGGTGCGACGGCCAAGCTGTGCTGAAGCGACATTTTTCCACCAGTACAGACGTGCCCATGGATGATGATGCCCCAAGTCAAGTAAACTGATGCAGACATTCAGGCCGTACACGATTCTCAACCAAGCAATGTATCGATCGGGCTGCACCTTCTGGGGATGACAGGTCCGGCTTGGCTTCCGAAATGTGCTGCTGCCAATCGAGATTTGCGATGTCTACATCACACTTTAATGATACAATCAATAAGAGCGCATGGAAGCTCTAATGATGGACCACACCAGTGGAAGGTCGAATAGCCTGTCGTAGACCAGCACCTTGCCTGCTGCGTAGTCAGTGTCTGCAACAAGCACGATTGCTTGACAACTCATCGAACAGCATGCATATGCATGTGAACAACAAGGAGGAGCCTAACACACCTGCACAGTGGTTTACGATGGCCCCATTGCTGTCCATCGTCCTAGCAGGAGTCGCAGGAGCGACCGACAGCACCGCGCATGATGGTGTCGACAGGTGTGCGCCATGCGCGCTGTAGCGATGGCCGACCACCATACTACACCACGCACCATCACGTACAGTGGGAACGTTGAACAGACATCGAACGTTAGAAGCAGCATTCGGTAGTCATTCTACCTCAAAACAGTAAACAAGTGCGTAGAGGATCGGGCTGCTGTTTCGTGTGTGCTCACCAGCCAACGTCAAGACACAGGCACCGTGCCCACGACGCATGCTCAGATGTTGCGCTCAGATTCGTGGGTCTCTATCGCCTCGATCGAAGTGCCACAATCCTGTAGTACTGCAGTGGTCAACAGCAGAGCTACCTCGAAATGCACGTGGGTTGCTGTCCCTGTGGGATCATGCAACAAGCCATCTCCACAGAAGGGCGACCCATGGCCGAGCATGCACCGTCTGTGCATACACACGCATGCCTTCGTCCATGTAACTCACGCCTGCTTGTTGATACGCATTCACATCTCGTTGATAACGCAAGCTCGGGCATGTTGGAGTCTGACACATCATGATTCGCAACGTGATGGCTGCGTTTCAGCAGTTCAATCAGGATGCTCGCAAGCTGTGCCCACGTGCACGCTACGATGACGTGAATCCACCATGCACACCCAGCTGCTGCTTGCTCCAGTCATCACATTGCGCTGCACATTCATCTGTGTACTTAGGCACCGTCGCTCACCGGTGGTTGGGCTTCGACCCAAATCACACCAGAACAAGCTGTGTCAGTGGCATGACCATTATGTTACTAAGATGTCACACAAGCCCCAGATTTCCGGCTGTTTCTCGGAGCCCACATCACAGCTGTCCCAGTCTAGAAGCTACACTTCCACAGGGGCCAGGATCTCATCATATCTCTCGCTGAAGAATCCCCGGACAGTGCCTCGAACGTCACCGGTGCAAGTCGGAATGTAGTGCCCCCCGGGATGCCTCAGCTCCAGCGCCATGTCAGCATTACACACTGCAATCAGCGCCTCGCTTTGCTGCGGCGTGATGATGCCATCATCCTCCCCGAGCACGTGGAATGTGGGCACCTGCAGCCCTGCCTCGTGCATCTCCGTCGCCCAGGTCTCGTCTCGGGGCAGGAAGCCCGAGATGAACACCACGAACTGTGGCGCTGGGAGTTTGTCGTTCAGAGCTGCCCTGACAGAGTACCTTGCGGCGCAGCAGGCGCCCTGGGAGAAGCCTACGATGCCATGAACTGGGCTATGCTCCTTTAGCGCAGCCTCGATGGCAGCCTCTGTGGCCTCCCAGCCGGTGTAGTCTGCTACTTTGGATGGCCGCAGGCCGCCCTCGTCTTCCCACGTCCACCTGCAGGTGTGTTAGCATGGGGGTGGGCTGTTGTTGCTCGATGTAGGGGCTGGTCAAGCCTGCTTCGTTTGTACGGGGCTGGGGTGAGGCAAGTGATGTGCTTGAGCATCTGGCAAGCCTGGGTGCCCATAGATGCACAGTGGAATGCGAGCACGAGCATGTGTTATTGCAAGGCGCATTCAGCTTGGCTGCGTGATGATTATGGCCACATCATGGAGTGTCTTTCTCATATCACCTGTTTCGTCAGACATGGCGAGGGAGCTTCGTTATTTAGGAGCAGAATGGATGGCGACACAGCGGCCATGACCAATGCACATACGTATATCTATCACACGTGCATGCTGTTTGACGGCACACGTCGTTGTCGAGCAGAAGTCCTTGGTGCATCTTGAGTATGGTGCACCCAGGCAGTGATTAGCTGCCTTCGTGCACTGCTTGCCGTTCTATGGGCACCTTATGGACAGCAAAGATTCGCGAATCAATTCTGCTGGGGGAACATACGGAGGTGAATGCTTGCAAATGCGGGGACGCACCATGATCGCTCTGTCTCCGCTGATTCTGGACTGCTATGTTGGGCTGCGTGTGGTCCGTCTAGGCACACGAATTCAACTGACGCTTTCAGCGCTTTCCTCCAGCTGCCCATCCGCGAATGGAATAGAGTGGCATTTTGCATGTAGCCATGCAGGCATAGTACCTTCAGTTTGGGAGCCATGCACTTTGGCGTAGGGCCTGTGCACGAGCGCTCCAGGCAAGGCTCTGATTGGTTGCCTACCACGGACCCGTTCCTCGTGGAGACGTGAGCTATCTGTGATGTTGAACAGGCTCAGATTCGACTGTATGTATGCGTAGCATGTAGCTCACATAAACGACGAAACGTGAGTGCGACGCGTTGGACACTGAGCACTGAAAATGAAACTTATCGATGCAATATATTGCGCCGTGTGATTCAACCCACGACGGTGAATGATTGATCGCAGCCAGCGTCTACCGGCTTGTTGCGGAAAGAGCACGTTGGTCTGGCAAGTGAATGTCCCATACACATTTCAACGAACAAGCACACAGCATACGCGACATACACCACAGGCCAACAGCTGTCACACGGGGCGGCTCTCGCATATCGAATGTCACGCCTTCAGGACTGATCAACTTCTGCACGTATTTGACATGCCACCATCGCGAATCTGCTGCTGCTGGATGCTGTCCGAAGCTGCACAGGTAAAGTGGCCTGCAGTGTGTGATCCTCCTGTTTTCCAGACCCTCAGGTCAGCAGCTCAGACATACTAAAAAAGGCGAACATGCTATATTCGGCAGGGGAAAACAGGCTAAATATAGCGAGATGTTCTGCCGTCGCTGATTGTATGGTGAGATGCGTCATGCACCCACCCATGGCAGGCATCCGAAACAGGATGCACAAGCTACAGCTGATCACTAGGAGCAACAACTGCATTTGGTAACCTCGTGTGTAGACAATTGGTCCTGGGAGAGACAACCCCTCCCAGGACCAATTGGCTTGCGACGCCATTAAGCCAGCATATACCACGGTCAAGGCAGCACTGTGATTTTCTGCATCTGAATCAGTAGAACACAGCCCAGCACCAGCACAGCCCTTGCCAACGCAAAATGCAAGGCTCAATGCGCGAGGTAAATATTACCTGATGTCTGACCATCCTGTATATATCTCTCTTGGTGAGCGGCACTAGCGGCAGCGGTTGAAGCAGCCCTCGCGGGAGCACTCCTACATCAACACAAGCCCTCACCCTCCGAAGGCTGAAACAGTGCAGCGAAATTCTACTGGCCGCAGCTTGGATCACATCGAAGGCTTCTTGATCACGTCGTTCACAAAGTCAAACGCGTCCTTGTGACCGCCAAGGCTGCCCTTCGCATGTGCGAACGAATGCTGCGATACCGGGGCTCCTACGCTCCCCTGCGGAAGGCCCATCCCGCCGCCAGCCATCCCAGCTGCCGCATGCGCTGCCGGCGCCGGCATTCCATGCATCTGCTGCCCGGCCATCACCCCCGGCTGCAACCGGGCCTGCGCGCCCATCAACCCCGCCTGCCCGTTCCACCCCCCCACACCTTGCTGCATCCCATACACTGCTTGGCCTCCCACCCCAGCGTATCCAACGCCGGGCTGCATCCCTCCGAAGTGCATGCCTGGTGCAGGAGGTCCCCCAGCCACACCGGGCGGGACGCCAGGCGCTTGCGCCCCAAACTGCCCTGTGCCATTCGGCAATGCATGCATGCCATGCATGCCCATGTCTGCTGTACCTGGGATCACACCGGCGCCTGTGCCGGTCTGTGCTACAGGGGTCGGTGCAGCCACTGGTGCAGGCCCTGACATTAGGGACCCCAGGCCCATGTCACCTAAGCCAGCTAGCGGGTCCGACCCCGCACCGGCAGCGGACGGCATGGCTGCCGCTGCAATGCTACTGTTGCCATTGGTCGCCGGGGGGGCGCCCGGGGCGGGGGCGTCAGTGAGGCCGCCAAGCAGCGACTCCAAAGGATCGGCTGCGCCCGCCGGGGCCGCGGCGGCGGCAGCAGCAGGTGCCCCAGTCCCCGCACCAGACACCGTCAACCCGGCAAACATGTCCGAAACGCCAGCACCGCCAAGGGTTGGTGGAGCAGCTGCGGCGGGCGATGCAGCCACAGGGGCCACAGTACCCCCCATGCCGAAGCCAGCCAGATCATCAAGCGCATCTAGGCCCCCCAGGTCATCTGGTGGCACCGCCGATGGGGCCGCAGCAGCTCCAGCCCCATCGTCCAGGCCCCCCAGCAAGTCGTCCATGTCTTGGGCCGCTGGTGCCGCTGCCGCAGCCGCCGCTGGCTCTGCGGCCGCAGCGTCGCCATCACCATCGTCACCAAACCCCCCGAGGAGGTCACCGCCTGCAGCCGCAGCGGCCTGTGCGGCGGGCGGCTGCGCCGCAGCGACGGCGGCCGCCACGTCAGACTCCACGCCGAGCGCACGCATGACACGCCCGGCCGCAGCACGCACCGCGGCGTTCTCATGGCCCAGAACACCCGCAAACGCCTCCGTCACGCTGCGGAGGGACTCCGTCGTGGCTTCAAGGGGGTGCCCTCCACCACGCGCCTTCACCGCCTCCGCGACCGCATGCATGCCATCCAGCGCACGCACGCGCACCTGCCACGTGGTATTGAACAGCTTGTGGGTGAGCTCCAGGGCGATCACCTCCGCGTCGAGCTGCGACGCCTTGGCCACAAACGAACGCAGCGCCTCCGGCGTCGGCCGGGGCTGCACGCCGCCGCTGCCGCGGCACAGCTCATCCACAATGGCCTCCTCAGTGCCGATTGCGGCGCGTGCTGCGCTGGTTCCCGCTGTACTGCCTGCTGCAGCCCGCGGCGGCGTCGTGCTGCCGCCTGTGGTCGACGCCGAGCCATTTGTGCCCTGCAGCGGCGGTGGGGGATGGCAATGGCGGTCACGCACGCGGGGGTGTGGATCGACGTGGCGGGACAGAACAGTCGTGTCTGAACAACCTCGATAATGCAGGTGGTTGTCATAGTGCAGGCGGACATGGCGGTCGCCGCGGTTGCACAGTGCACATCAAGAATGGAAAATGTGTGGGGGGTGTGTGAGGTGAAAGCTTTCACTTCCCTCAGTCGTGGACACACGCCTCGACCCAGATGATCACTGAGCGCCTTGACAGTACGGAGGTGGCTGTAGGCGACAAGTCGATATGCCATGGCCGATATGCCATGGCCGCTGTGATCGCGGAACAGGTTTCATGCCGTGTTGACATGCCGATAATTATAACACCGCATCAGCCTACACGTCTACAGCATGAGGCTGAGGCATCGAGCACCACCCGTCCGGCCTCCCTGACACACACCCTCACAGGCGCACTCATGGGTAGACAACACACGACAGTGCCAAAAGGAAGAGAGGCGCGTGTGGCCTGTCCGTGCCAGCCGGCCCTGGAAACACAGCCGGAGCAGCTGTCTTGGCAGGAGCGGGGTGCAGCAGTCAGACAGGACGAGCTGGCGGGCGCACCAGGCCAGACTGCGAGGCGTCAGACCACGTCTGCCAGCGCCCGCGGGAGTTCCCCGCGAAGTAGTCGTCGCTGCTGATGCCCCCGTACTTCTTCCCGCCCGTGCCGGTCGCAGCGCCGCCGGTGGTGAATCCGCCGGAGCTCGTGCCCGAGACGCCCGGGGCCGCCCCGCCCTGGATCTTGCCGCCCGTCGTGCTGCCGTAGCCCTGGATGCGGCCCTGCAGGCTGTTCCCGGTGCCGGTGGGGGCGCCTGCGGAGGAGGCGGCAGACACCCGGAAGACCTCGTCGAGGGTCTCCTTTGCAGCTTCGCGGACGCGGAGGTTGAGGGCGTTGCCGAGCTGGGGGTGCGGCGGGCCTGACCACGAGATCGCCTCTCTGCAGCAGTGTTCCGTCATCGGGCCCGATCATGTAGAACAATTCCAAGTTCATGGGTCGAGTATCTGGAGGACAGCCCCGAAATTCTGCAAGGCGACCCGATGCTCTGCAGGTGCGGCTGGACTAGTTGTATGCAGGCGCGAGTGTATGCGACAACCAAACAAAGGCCTCCGTGGGCCTCGACATGGGCCTTGACATCGCACTGTGTGTTGCTGCAACGTATGCCTGTGTGTATGTACCATGTGCGTATGCCTGTGTGTATGTACCATGACCCGGAAACTGCAGGTCCCACAGCGTGGTGCGCTTTTATGCCATCAGGGCTGGCCGATGGTCGGGCCTGGGCCTATTTTCTATATGGATCACAACTTTGTGTGGAGGACTGACGTGGGCACAGACCTGATCACCGAGGCTTGTGGGCCCCCACAGGCCTTCTTGAACTGTGTTGTGCTCGCGTTCTGGCAGATGTATCGAATCGCTCTCAGTGCCTGCATGACAAGAGCACCTTGGCACGAGCCACAATTTCCAGGGACAGCACGGGCTTCAAGTGTACAGTAGCCGCACCTTCCACTTGATGACTGGATTGGAAGACGACGCTCTGCGCAGCAATGCAGCAGCAATTGCACGTGCTTCCTCAGAGTTCTTGTTACACCATTGAACAAGTTCGTTGAGCGCGTATGCTGCACAGAACCGAAAAGATGTGAGCATGGCCTTGGGCTGACTTGCTGCACTTCGCCTCCTGGTGTCGGTCCGTCTGCCGAAAGAGATGCGACAGAGGCAATGCCCCGTGAACAGAATAAAACACAGATATAGGTGCATGAGTCCCGCACTGACGCTGCTGCGACCGGGGCATGCACCTGGCTGAGAGTCGTTGTCTTTGGTTGCAGTCACCTCCTGGATCTTCATGGTCCGCTGCAGGCTGGCACTGGCGATATCCATCATGTCCGATCCAGCCTTGACCACACTGTCCCATGTGATTCCACTTGATGCCATGATCAACGAGGCGTAGTATGTTCACCTCGAAAACGTCACGAGAAACAAGTTGATCACCAGACGGGGTACCACAACCAACGGCCCAGGAGCCGATGAATTAAGCATTTAACAGTGTAACCACATGTTTGAACTTGCTCTGCATATGTTCTGGTCCCGCGCACAGAACAGGAACAGGAATGTGTTCGACACAACAGTCGAGGTCACGACTGCGAAAGCGGATGACCGTGATGTACCCGGCTGAAGCCATATGTAATCAATCGCATCACGTTGATATTGAATGCTGCCTAATGAAGAGTAGGCTGTACATGCGAGGTTGAGCAGCTCTTGTAGACACCAGATGTCGGACTAGGCCTGGTGACGTCTCGCGACACCACTTCGTGCCAGACTAGCTGATCACGCGGGGTTGGCATGCGCACGAGTGTGATAGCAGCAACTTGCAGTCGAACATTGCTTATACACATACCGATATGCGATCCTCTGTATTGCGGATTCTGACTGGTTCTTTGCGCGTTCGACGTACAGTGCAAGTATCCTACCCTTGAATCTGTTGCAAACAGTGGCAATTGCTGTGTGTATCAAGTCAAGGAGTGATCATGGCATTAGCTAAGTCATCAGGATTGAATCTTTTATGCCGTGGCCCTGGGGCTTACCTGATAAGCTTCATCAGGGAGAGCCACGAAGGCACAGTACCCCACGCATCTCCGCAGAAGGGCTCACCTGGAGTGGACCAATATACTGAGAAAGTTGAAGCGAAGGGCAGAAAAGAATTGGAGCAACTGACAGAGCAAAGTCATCCTCCAGACGATGATTGGGTTGATGTGTGGACCTTCTGCATTCTGTGTGGACCTTCAGCTCATCAACTTCACAGCGTCCCATGTGATGTGCGCAGGTCTGACGAGGCATACCTATATGCAGGTCCAGAATCACGAGACCGGTGAGATTGGTGGACCAAAGGGATCACGGGCTGGTTCTGAGCCCACTCGCTTTGGTACGGCACTCTCTGTTGAAAACCGTGTCGCATATCATCAAAGCATGTCCATCATATGCATTCGTTCGACATACTACTCTGTTTGTGTAGGCGACTGGGAGCGCAACGGGAGATGCTCAGACTTCTGAGACAAATGGATTAGATTACACAATCCGCACTTCCTGTGTGTAACAGGGGGCTCTTGAAATGCGCAGCTCAACTGCAGCAAATCAAGCTAGATGGGAGCGCAGACACATACGTAGCAGTCCAATCACTTTGGCTGGACCATGAAGCAGACTGGTACGACTGCATGTGATGAGCACAGCAGGCACAAAGTCTGTGATGGACACCTTCTGCAGGTATACATGGAGGAATGTCTTGCTGCATGCTTGCCACTCGCCCAAACGTCAGCCTGTGGGCGAATCAGGAGTATTCTCCGTGCCGATATTTTGAGCACATCCATATGCCAGGGCAGGCTCATCCCCAGCCCTTGAGTAAGACTGGCAGCAGAAGCTCTATATGGTAGCTCTGGATTTTCACTGCTTTGTAGACTGCGAAGCCTGCACGTATGTATGCATCCAACAACCAGTTGACGCATACCGTGGCCAGTCACCACTGAATCCAGCACCTTTGAATGGGTAGACACACCAGGATGCTGCAGTATATGTTGAGATCAATATGACATGTCTACTTGGGACCTGCGGACAAGCTGCAGGTCAAATGGGGTCGGTTTGCCGCAGAGTGTGTCTTCGTCTTTTGGGCTTCGGGGCAACGTTGGACTTCAGTATCTTTTCTGCATGCAGCATGTCAATTGTGGGCATGTTTACTGTGCGGATTCTGTAAGGAGATCACGGATTATGGAGGGCGTTGCTGCAAGAGAGGCAGGGCCTCCTTGACATTCTTGTGTTCCAGGACTGGCTTGTACAATTGGCAGACTGGAGATTCTGTAAGCATACCTGCATAAACAGCAGACGTGATAGACGTGCTCATGCATTTGTACAGTGGCAGCAAACAAGTTGTCCACAACTAAAATATCAGGATGGGCATCACGCGCACAGAGCGTGTGTTGCTTTGGCAGATTTTCACACTTCTGCACTGTACCGTGCTCACATGAGCTGGCCTGAAGCATAATGTCCTTAAAATGCTGTCAGTAGAATTTCGACTATATAATAGTTTACACAGGTGAGTTATATGTCCACAACTTCATAAAGGTGAGTTGGTTGTCACATTTAGTGCTTGGTGCATTGCGTGCCAAGCCACACACTGCACTCTAATCAGTTGCAGATGACACGCCAAGGGAGCTATCCACAACGGCATCCAAGCTTCCGAACTGAGCGAATGTTATCATCTGCGTGGCAGGTGTGTGTGGCCAACAATGCCACGGTGTGCGTGGGGTGTGTAGATTTCAGAGACCCATTGCAAGCCAATCGTACAATAAAGATTAGCCGTTCCTCTCTTTTTCATACGCAAGACTGTGAGCACAAAAGCGAAGATCAGACAGGTTCATGTGTAGGAAGTGCTGCATTAAGACACCAGACATTGACATGTGGTTTCCAGAACATTCTGTGAATGCATGCAGCTAGCACCTTCGCGATTGCTCCTTCGACCGAGACCACTGGCGAAGAAGCGACGTCAGCGCCGAATTTATCGGCAATTGTACAGCCTGAACAGAGATAGCGTGCTCTTTACACTTGTTTCTGGACGCCCGCAATCTATTCGTTCATTCCCTGATTCCGTGCACCGCGAGTCGATCCAACACCATGCAGATGTCCGGAGGCCAGGGAGGTCAAGACTGGAACAGTGTAGTGTTTTCAAAGAAGCATACAGGAGCTGCTGCGTCCGCTAGTAAGAACGTTCGCGCGGTAAGTACTGCATTCTCGTGTCTAGCGTTTTCGCAGTCCGTGGCAGTGTTGGGTCACGCACCTGTTCACATTCGTTGGCGTGCAGGCGCAACAAGCGGGCGGGGACGTTGATACTGTAAAGAAATGTGAGTCAAACTACTTTCCCCCTGCTCGCGACGTAATTTTGTCTGTGTATCCAAGCGTGTAGACCATAGTCGGCACACGACCAGCCTATTGATCAGCTGCACAATTGGACCGGAACGGCCTATATACAACTACTGTAGCATTTTGTAACTTTTCTGCCTGTAGGGGTCGCACAAAAGCTGTCTCGTGCTGTGCGACGTGTGGTCTTGTAAGTGTTGAATTGCTTCGTGGATGACAGCGATCATTTGCAGACGCAACCGGTGGAAACGCACAAGCAACAGCAGGAGCTGGGAAAAGTGCGCGAAAGCTTGAAGAGGAGACAGAGGATTTCCATGGTGCGTGGCCCGCTTCATGTTGCCCTCCTCATGAGTGCACAAAACGATGTTGGTGGTGCGCTACACATGTGGGTGGCAAATCCAACTGGTGTCAAACCCGCATTGTGGATCATCACAGTATCCGCGTTACCGTATTGCGTTATTGCTGTTAGACCAAGCAGGCCCAACACTTGACATATATTGTGGCATCCCTGCAGTTGAACGGGTGAACACAGAACTGAAGAAGCAGATCCTTCAAGCAAGGACAGGGGCCAAGATGACTCAGGCTCAACTGGCCAAGGTGTGCTCCTGAAATCGCACTCTCTCAAGTGCATGCTCAGCGGTGCTCTTGCCTGTTCCCTTGCTGGTCACTCTTTTGGCATCAGAGCTTCAGCTTATCCAATGCCAGACGACTGTACAGGCCATCAATGAAAAGCCAAACGTCATTCAAGAGTATGAGTCCGGGAAAGCCATCCCCAATCCTCAAGTTCTTCAGAAAATGTCGAGAGTCCTCGGTGTCCCCCTCAGCAAGTCAGGACCAAAGGCAGCGGCGCCGAAGAAAAAGCCAGCTGGATCCATGAAGGCGAAACCTCTCGTATAGCATATTCTCTTGTCATGGTGGGGTGATGGGCTTATTCGCTGCACAAGCTGTGGCCACCCCTCTTGCAGATGAGTCCATCAACAGCTCGAAGCATGAGATGCGCGGGCGAATTGTCAAGTGCAAAAGCTGTTCATCGGCAGAGGCTTCCAGATGAGTTTCTTCGCCTTGGGGACGTCAACAAGCTGCTTCTCATACCCAAATTGCGTGTTCTCGCAATGGTGTGAGCCAGGAATGTGGTGTAGGGGTGTCAATATATCCTAGATTCTTCGGAATTGGGAAAGTTTAGTTCTCGCAACGACCTGGCCTGCTGCATGGGACTGTCTGATACATTCTCAGCGGGCCTTGTTTGCTGTTGGCTGCAATCTAGCACGATTTCTTAATACAGTGGGGTAGTCTGGTCGGCACCGTAATTCGTACCAGTGAATCCGCACAATGCACATATTCATGCGAGGTGACAACATATAGCCTCGGAATTCACAGACACGCATACACCATTGGTGCCACTTGTAAGCAAAAAATGCATCGGAAAATGGTATGCATCATGGACTGACATGCAACTCGCACACTGCGACGGCCTCAGCACACCTCATCACGTCCATCCCTGCATGCCCACTATTCTCTCATCTGGAGTCACATCAGTTTGAAAACAGCACGAGTGCACCAGTGCAGAGCAGGTAGCAAGACACTCTTGAACGACCGGGCAGGTGTCATGCGAGTGAGCCCACATCGTGAAGCCATTGCACACCAAGCTAGTTCGGATGTGGGGGATGCAGTGATTCTCCAGATCTCACATTAAAAGTCTCTTCGCTACTCCCGCCAAGTCCTCACACTCTCGCACCAGCCTCAGAGTAGCTTCCCAGCCGTGCCTCAGGCGTATCGCTGGTCAAGCACACGTTACACCAGTCAGCCGGGCGGCCCCCCCAATGCGCAGCTGCCTGCTACCACTCGTGGCACGCCACAGCCCGGCCCCTGAGCCTCCCCGCCAGCAAACTCCGCACGCATCATCACATGCACACGCCGCTACCGGACAGATCAGCACCACAACCCAAACGCCGGCCCGACCTCCACAGCGGCAAGTACAGCGGCTGGCCAGGCGATTCCGTTACTACACCCGTCATACCGATCCGAACTGCCAGCGCCGATTCGAGCGCCTCTGCATTTGTGCCGGGGCTCACCCAAATGCACTCAAGAACACCTCATACCGCCCTTCGTCGCTTCAACATCCGCCATGATGACCCGGAGGTGAGGCGGGTGTACCAGCACCCCCGATCTCGGCGCAGCAGCGGAACCCCGGGCGCTGTGGAGGTGCGGGGCGCCGCTGCGGAGGCCCAGCCGGCGCCGAGGGGGCCTACATGTACTTGTTGATGGTGTCAACGAGGTTCTCCTTGGGCACGGCGCCGATGATGGTGTCGACGCGCTTGCCGTCCTTGAACACGATGATCGTCGGGATCGAGCGGATGCCGTAGTCCGTCGCGATCGTCGGCACGTCGTCCGTGTTCAGCTTCGCCTGCACAGCAGCCGGCCGCGGCTTCAGCAGGGGGCACGGGATGTGGGGCAGGCTTCAGCAGGGGGCACGGGATGTGGGGCAGGCCAGCGAACCCTGGCATGCGCGCAGGGCCATGTGGGCCGTGGCTGGGAGGCGCTGATGGTGATGCAGGCACGCATCGGCGCCCGGCTCGGACGCAGAGAGCGCGAAGGCATCGCCGCAGCACCCCGCGGTGAAGGTGCTGCACCAAAAGTCAGACAATAGCACAGGCGTACGCGTGTGGGGTTCGCGTTTTCACATGTGTGTGCATATCTGTACGACCCGCCCTTACGGGGGACCGTGTGCGATTGTAGTTGTTTTATGTTTTTCAAGGTGCACCGGATAGAGGCATCGGTAGCTTCTGGTTTGTGTGGGGCATCCTAGCGCCGCGTAGCCGCTGGACGTGGGGTGGCACGGTCCGCTGCCGTGCACAATAGGCCTGACTCCTCATGAGTATTTTTAAACAGGGCTGCCGTTTTACTTTGTGTAATTTCCCTAAAGACTTTGATACTACTTTGCTATGATAGGCGTGTCCTCAGGGACGTGCCACTGGCTGTGGTTTGTAGCTGAGGGGGAGCCCGCAGGCCCGGAGGTGAAGCAGCGGCGCAGAGCCACAGCCGCAATGCGCGGAACAGGTGGGAGCTCAAGTCTGCATCATGGCCGTTGCTCACGCATCTCTGTCGACATCTCTGCTGCTGTTTGTGTGACATGAACTGCCATTGAGCAGCTGCGCTGGTGAGTTCTCATATACAGGGACCAAAGCGTAGCCTTGACA
Source organism: Ulva prolifera (assembly GCA_023078555.1). Lineage (NCBI taxonomy): Eukaryota > Viridiplantae > Chlorophyta > Ulvophyceae > Ulvales > Ulvaceae > Ulva > Ulva prolifera. The sequence goes on along the minus strand of CM041200.1, from coordinate 8,529,899 downwards.
GAGACTTGTCAACATCATGCAATGTGTTGGGGGACACCATGACAAACTGATGCTGCGTGGCTGTGGACGCCTTGTGGGACATCAGAGGTCCCTAATGAACCATGCTTGGAAGTCACAGTCAGATGAAATGTCCTCGTGATGCCTTTCAAGTGTATCTTGCAGTCAGCATGTTCTGTGTGCTCATAGCTGCATCTTTGAAAAGATAGCGCTGTGTTTTACTGTGGGCATACCATATGTACCCCGGAAACTGAATGGCAGGCATCGTGGTGGGCATCAACAAGCCACACGCAAGTTTTGCATTGTGCCGCAGGCAACACATGCAGCTACGTCCAAGCGAAGGTCTGATGCAAGCACATTACCTCTGAATGATTCAATAACACGCGTGCCATGTTCCCGTCGGAATCTGATTGACTGGCATCGTGCCTGGCACCATATCACTGACCAGCATCAACACCATTTCAATGTGCTTGCGTCAGCAACAAAAAATGCCTTGTGCTTGCAATTGCATGCGACGTGATGATAGCGAACAGGTGTGGTGCCGCACGGCATTCGGTTGCTTGTGAGATGACCTCAGTGCAACTGCGGCAGTGCATCTGGCACAGCTCAATGCTAATTATAATGTGCAAGTGACATGCACTCCTCATCCTGTATCTGTCAAGAGCGCCTCAGACCGGATCACGGCTAGTAAACGCTAGAAATTGAACAGAATGGCTGAAAACAGGACTGGAGCTGCACTGGCGAGAATAAGCGCTAAGCGCCGGTCCTGACCTTGGCAGCTCACGACCCTGAAATACGGCCCAAAAACATTCAGCAGTTGGGATACGAGTGATGATCAGGTTGGGGTCGTACGCAAACGAGTCGGCCTTCCATCTCGGTTGCGACCTGGTCGACGATGGGAGCGAGCATTCTGCATGGGCCACACCACGGTGCCCAGAAATCCACGATGACAGGAAGTGAGCTCTCAAGTACAAGCTCCTTGAAGTTTTCGTCTGTTATCTCGATTGCTGCACAAACCAACCGTGGTCCGTTTCACATCACATGTGTAGCGGGCCCTGATACTTGGTCCTCTACGATTCCGGACAACCCGCCACCTCAATGCAATAGTAGGCAGAAGAACATTGACATATCAGCCTCAAGAATTTCACATGAAATCACCTTTTTCAGACGCCGCGGGATCAGTGGCTCGGGCCACAATCGATTGACGTGCAGCGGGAGCCTTTAGGGCGACCGTCCTGCCACCCACCGCGCGGGAAACCCGTGATGATGATGTGCAAGCCATCGTGGTCGAGCGTAGATAGAACCGCAGGTCGGAGAGTCAAGGTATCAGATTGCACGTCACAGGTAACTACGCAGATTGCACCCTGTCAACACCGAAAGTATGACAAGTAAAGCCGCGAGGTGCTGGGCATTGTCAACCCATTCAGCAGCGCCATGCTGTGCATACCGGCCTCGTAAGCAAACGCGCGACGGCGGTGATTCGCTTGTGGATCGTATCATGCATGCTGACGTTGTGATTGCTGGGCCACGCCGTACGCACGATACTCTGTCCACGAATCCTCGTCTAGACTCGGCATCAACCCGTTTCAAGGCAGCCAGGAACAGTAACTTCGCATACAAATTGACAGAGGCATTCGCGCTCAGTTCGGACAAGCCCGAACGTAGACTAGCCTTCTCGCTTCTGTCGAGGAGAACGACGTGAGACACACACATGGCACACCTGCGGTGAAATTTCCAACGAGATAATATAATAACTGTGTATGCTGCTAAATTCCACGGTGTTCGAATTGGACCGCCATTCACAATTTGGCGGTGCATTGCCTTGCAAGGCCTTGGACGGCTCTGTACTCAATCGCGCCTTCCGGCCTCGCGGCTTAGATCTTACTGGGGTGAATGATAAGCTATGGAAGGGTCTGTGCGCATGTTCTCGCCAGACACTACCTCGGGGCCGGTTCAGGCATGCTGTACCACGGTCCATCATGGTTTCTGCTTGACAGACTCTACCCGCCCTTGAACGCTGCGCTCCACTTATGCGACGCGATAAGAAATCAGCCAGAAATGCAAACTTCTAATATTAATCTTCATGATGTGCCCATGTTATCAAGGTTATGTATTGTGTTACTGTTGTCGTGTGACACATCACCGAGAGGTGCTGCAAATTCCTGCAATGATGGGCAAAGTCATGGCCTGACAGAGCTGAGTCGACACGCTGAGGAATGTGCTTAGTGGTGCTCACATACATCCACACTGCCCCATGAGAATGCCAATGTAAGCATCACCTTGACAATTCGCCAATGAAAGCGGTGCAATGTATGCCAAGGGCTGCCGTAGGTCAGGACGATCTCACCCAAAAGATGTGGTTCAAGATGGTTCAAAAAATGATTGCTGGCAAACCAACATGGCCAGCATATCACATGCTAGCTAGCCGTTATAAACGGCAATACTTCCATATACACTGGCTGTTCAGGATATGTGTATGTGTGACAAATCAAAGATCCTACATGGATGGCCAGAAACATGCACCATTTTTCAGAATGTTACGGGCTACTGGCAAACTTTAAGTTCGTACCAACTCATTCGAGATTATAGAGCCCATTTTCTGTGAACTTTCACTGTGCACTACGACAGTATGAGGAAAATGTTCACATTTGTGCAATAGTCAGACCACAACAGCGTGTGTGATCTTGCCGCCTATCACGGTGTCTGGTTTTGACAGCTTGAACACTGGCCTGCCATGACCTGACTTGTTGCTCTGCCTCCAGCAGTGCAAATACCCGATAGTGTTCCTCATTACACAATGGGACTTCTCATACAATGCACTTTTTGATAGTGTTGACCAGGCTATTTTTGGGAACAGCTCCAATAACTGTTTCGATGCGCTTGCCACCTTTGAAAATCATTGTGGTTGGAATCGACCGCACTCCATACTCCGATGCAATGTCCGAATTCGCATCTGTGTCTAGCTTCACCTACACAATGTCACCGGTAAGAAATTGAGAGGAGCATGACCGCAGAATTGTTTGCTTGGGCACATCATAGGCTTCCATTTCAGAGCAGGGTACAAGCTTCAGCTGTCAGTGGCATAGAAAGCACAGTCGCTTAGCCAATAAAAATTTACAATGTGCGTGGATGGAAACAGAGCGGGTCAAGTATATGGTTTCCTTCAATCCAGCTCTCATCATGTGGGGTGGACATGTGCATGAAGTCCGCATGTAGGTGGACGCCAGCCCCGACAGGAACATCAGACTTGGAACACAACGAATACAGCTGCAACATGATGTACCAACAAGAGAGGGCAGCGTCGTGAATTCAGTTCACTAGTCACTGGCTGGAAACCCAGCTGGGGCAAACTTGATTGCCAAGCATTGAATCAATGGGGATCTCGGTAGTCTCCGTGGTGAGGGATGTCCAGCAACAGGATGCTGCTGAAGGTTTTTGCATGATCGCATGCCGAGGATGACCACAAGAGACACATAGCTCGAAGTGATGGAGCATGCCTAGTACCAAATCAGGGGCGTCGGCCAATCCGCACAATAGCATGAGACAGCAACTTGCCAACACCCGATTGTGGAAGGGAAACGTACACACTCAAGGGTATCCGACATGCTATCCGCGATCTCCGCGATTACTGGGTCAAGCATCTTGCACGGACCACACCATGTAGCCCAGAACTCGACTAGTACAGGTTTCGGATTATCCAGAACAGCTTGCTGGAATTCATCTGGTGTTATCTGTCTGACGGCGCCTGCAAGTCACACCAGATGCCGGTGTGCACCACATTGGAAGCGCATCAGTACCAGCGCAGCATCTTCCATGATAGCCTGAGATGTACAAATTACACATAATCAATGTGTGCATTCGTTCACCTGAAGTGGTTGCTGCGGCTTCCTCGGCAGCCCTGGGCTTCACTGATACTCGCGGAACAGGCGCCTTCAAGGAAATGGCTGCGCCGCGCAGCGGCTTGGCGCATCGAATCGATGATACATAAGCCATTTTGTTGATTGCTGGAACCTCAGACGCAATCCGCAGGTTCTAGAAAATGGTGCCAAGCGACCGCAAGTGCTGTACCGTTATTGAGACGGATGTTTCGAGCTGCGTGTCAGAAGGCAGTCTCTGAGCATAGTTACGGTCGCGAAAGGGTGCGCTGTCAAGTCTTCCAGCGCTGCTGGGCTGGGTGAGTAGCCCCGCATGCACGTACGGCGATGACAGTGCCGAAACCACGTTTGGTCGACGACCACCGGGCGTCCTGCATCGGATCGTGAACGCAGCAGACACGTCGCTTTTCCCCATCTTACAATAATCACGCTAACTGCAGTGATCGAATGATGTCACCTTTGCATGCTCCGTTCTGGGAGTACTGCTCTTCTGTTGTTTTAATCTGTGTGCAATTCCGTGTCTATCTTCAAGGGGTAGACTCGAAGAGCCAGGCTTTGAAGAACTTAGCACCGCAGGCACCGCAGGGAAGCGCAATGCCTTGCAACTCCATCACAGCACTGCCCCCCGAAGAACACTGTCAAGTCACCCCAGCCACTTCGGCGCGGCGTAACAGCAACACACCCAAGAGTACAAAAAGAACCACACCAGCACAAGCGCACAATAACCACATCATCTCCAAGACTAATATTACCAGCTCCTTGCAGCGCACACAAATCCTGACCGCTACCAAGGTCTGCAAGTTTATGCGGTGCACGGTCCCTCACTCGACAAGATAGGAAAGCCAGAAGTCACTTGAAGTATCATGTACTGGACTCCCAACGTACCACACGGTCTCCTCGCATGAAGTCCCTGGGGAGTTGATCAATCACAGTTGTGTCTGCAAAATCTTTTTGTAATTGAAGCCTCTTGCCCGTGCCTGCATCATGGCGCGGCAACGTACTGTAACGGAGACAGGCAGCAGCATGGCCCTTACACCTATCAGCATTCTGGGTGGCAAAACTACATCCACTTTGGACAGGTTGGTTGCGCTGCACAATAAGCGGTTGGTGCACAGTGTGACAGACATTCTTCAGCCATTACAAGGTTGTCATCGAAAATGTTCAGTCTTAAAGCAGGAGAGTTTGCAGTGGTGCTGGTGTCTTCGAGGAACAAACTTTACAAGCTCCAGCCATCTCATGGTAGAAAACCACGACAGGCCGCATAGCATCGCAACCACGCAAACTTGATCCGGAGACCCACCTAGCACGCAAATCAAATTCGCGAAATGCAGAAAATGTGATGCTATCATTGAGATGCGGTGATTATCTTGGAGCTGCCAGTCTCTGTCCTCTTCAGTGCGGATTTTAAGCTATAGTGCAGTTCTTTCTGATGCACGACATAACGGTTGACGGAGATGTAATAATCAGCTTCCTATTGCTTTCACAGCAAACACTTGCTGTCAGCACCTTGTGGAAAATGGGATTTCTTGTTGGCAGCTGTAGTAACACCTGTCCATGATCAGGCTGTCTGCCCCGTTTGCAGCTTGACAAACATCACTACTAAACACATTCACAGCCATAGCTTACTGAGTTCGCATTGATCCCAGTGCCATTGTAGCTCAATCACTGAACGTGACAAGATCTTGGAGTTGAGCTTCATGACCCGGACAGCCCAAGCAGCACTATGCGGTCATGCAGAAAGTACATTAAACCATTGATGATTTCAGTATCGATACTCTACCTGTGTGTTCCTTGCACCTTGCACGCGCTGCTCTGACATCGGCGCAAACAGCAGATATTCCAGTAGGAGACACATTGCAAAAACAGTTGCAGCGAGTGCAAGCACTCGATGTGAACCAGTCACAAGGTAGTTGTGGATAATTTTATCCACTGCACTGAATACGTTGGCAGCCTTACACACGGATTCTGGCTGCAGAACGGAACGCTTTGTTCCTGCGCTACAACTCAGTGAGCTGGGCATCCGGGGGCACAAGTGCTCACGTACTATCGCCCCTCCAACTTTATGCGTTCTACACATAGCAAGTCACCGACACCGTCGCGCTGTCAGCCCGGTGTACCATCTGAAGTGGACAATTCACTGGATGATCTGACATCTGTGTATGATTATGACAAACCGACGTTTCAACTGTCGGGCTTACCAAAGGCCTCATCAGACGCCTGCGTCAGTCAAGCCATAAACGCATCCATGGCCATGGTCGACGCGGTGTGGAGCAAGGTGAGTTGCCATGCATGCGCAACTTAGAGCGGAAGGGATCTCGCTCTTTTTTATTTCGACGTCCGGTCATGGCAATGCAGCAAGATGATTCTGCGCTCGCACTGAAGGAAGTTACCTGAACGATGGAACATTTTGAATGCTTGCATGGTAATCCGCACAACCGCCATGATTCAGACGCTGGGCGCGCTCCGTGAACAATCAGATCAGTCTGCAAAGTCTTAGGTGATCTGCCACTGCTGCATCCAAGGCTGGTGTCTTTCGATACGATTTTCGTTTTGCAATTGCCGCTGAGCTGGGGCGAATTGAACGCCTGAGTTGCAGGCGTCGCGATAGATCAGTCGCTGTCAAGCGTTGGCCAACGATCACAGTCTGATGGGCCGTGCGCATAGAGGCAAAGACATATAGACACAGAAGTCACTGAGTCGGACTCTGTTCCCAACCAGCAGACCGCGCGGTCGCAAATCGGAATGGGTTGGGAAGTGGGCGATCTAGTATGGGGCAGCATCAAAGGCTATCCCAGGTGGCCTGGGCAGATCATGGACCCCGAAGCAGCGTTACAGAAAGTCCGGGCTCGGGGGAAGCCCGGCCAGTCCCTTGTGAGCTTTTTCGGCGACAACTCGTACGGCTGGCTCGACACATACGCGATCAGCGACTTCGAAAAGCATCGTGAGAGGCTAGTTGCTGTGGCAGACAAGAAGAAGTTGGTGCGTACATCCTGTTGCCGTGGCTCCTGATGTTCACAAGTGTTGCCTCTACGCCACCTGTCTGCATCGCATTATCCTTCTTGCTGGTAAGGCCGCCTCTACACAATACCATTTGTGTAGAGATACTCACGGGTTGTGAACTCATGCTTTCACAAGTTCTTGACTTTCATCGCAATTGGCAATTCAAGCACAGTCCTGTAGGCGCAGCTTTCTGTGACCTCGAATTAAGCTGCAGCCGTGCCCTCTGTCACAGTATTGCCCGTCTACTGCTATCTGACGATGTATATCTGCGTCACTAGACTGTACCTGCCGCGGGAACGCACTCGTCCAGTCCAATGTCAGCATCCAGGCACTGCCCGACCGTACAGCACCATCGGCATGCCCTAACCACTCAATCCTCAAGCATTCTGCGCCACCAAATCTATGCGCTCTTATCGACGGAACATAGTCCTGCACATAGGTCCAGCCGAAACAGCATTGCAAGCAGAGGGCAATGGCCCCATGATAACATCTCTCCATGTCGAGCAGACCCTGCTTCCCGGGTCTTCCTTGTGCAATGCACCCGACTTTGCAGGCCGCATGAGCGCTGTGTGGTCCACAGTTTCAGCGGCTGCACTCCTGTCTGTGATGCCTTGACCAGCTCTCGACCCACCAGCGCCTCCAGGCCTCAAGAGAGCACAGCCCCACTGCTGACCGCTACCAATGAATGCTGACCGCCGCAGCTCTGCTTCGGATGAGCATGTGGTATCATTCTGTCTGCCAAAGGCCACAAATTCCTGCAGTTCTCTGGTAGCCCAGCTAAGTAAAGCACGCAACCGCTCCCGTAGCGGCCGCTTGTCAACGCCTTGTCGTGCATGTAATTGTAACCGCATGGATGGTGGCTGCTCTGCTGCCCCTGGTGCAACACGCACGGCACTGCCTCCGGCATCAGCCATTCCTCACGAGATGATGGTTATTGCCATAGGCGGTCTTGAACTGAGTTTCTCGACCCAGGCGCTCCGAATTCAGGCTACTTTGCTACATCACTCCCTCCGTCCGCGCGCTCTGCATGCCAGGTCACCTGAAGGCGACATCCCCTGCGATCATGTATCACCCGGTTGTGATGCACTTCCAATGACTGAGCCAGACGCAACACGCCCCCTGCACCTACTGTATTGTACGTGTGTCAATGAATGCCAAGGTTGTGGCCGCGTCCATCCAAATCTACGTCGTTGTACCATGGCGTCATTGCGTGTGATTCACCTTGCACCCCATGCGTTTGCTGCACGCATTGTAATGCCTCGCAATGCCCCGTCCTGTTAGCATCTGGCCCCCGTGGCCACCTCACGCAAGAGGCCACAACAGCAGCATCATGCACTCTTTGCCGCGACCCCTCCCCCGACCCGGGATGCTTGCCGTCGCTGTCCTGCATCTCTCACCCAGACGCCCGAGACCCGCACAGATGCAGATTGGGGAGGCACCACGGGCGACGTTGCGTCGAGGGCCCCTAGCAACACTGCCACACACGCACATGGCTTGGATGCCTCGTTCAGTCCCTCGGACCTTGGGCTCGTCAACGTCCCATTGGACATGTCTATGTACATATATACGTCAAGACGGTGCTCCGTGTTGGGCTTCAATCTTGGGTAGGTTTTGACGGCAGGGCTGCAGTGCAAGTTCGTGCCCGGTCTAGTGCCATGAATGAGTGAACAGGTTTGAGAATGGACTCTGCGAACTGGTAGCATGCCCGGAATTTGTTCTTTTGTAAGTAAACACATACGTGCAGGGGGCGAACCTCGCGGGGCGCTTCGAGCGCGCGGTTGAGGAAGCGGCGGAGCTGCGCGACCGTCGTGCCGGCGACGCGCCCGCCACCACGCACGAGCCCCTGGACTTCCGCACCGAAGCCATCGTCTACGACCCCACAATCGTCCCGGACGCCGACTTCTCCTTCGAGGACCTCTTCCCGCAGCTCTCGGCCGCCGAGGGCGCGGCGTTTGACCCCGCGGCTGGCGCCGCGCTGCTGCGCGCCGCCGCGCGGGACCCGACGATCGTGAGGCTGCCGCTGCTGGAGGGCACGGCGGCGCCGGAGGACGCGGCGGCGGAGCGCTACGCGGCGCTGAAGGTTGCGGAGCGGATGGTCGTGTGGCGGCGGTTCTATCAGGCGCCGCGCGCGGTGCAGCGTCAGATGTGCAAGCACGCGATGGGTGCGCGCCCCTCCCTCCCACCCTCTGCACACGCGCTGTCCTCCCACGGGGCCGCCTTGCTTACGCCTGTGTGGGACAGGGTCTTGTCTGCCCCGTTGTTCTGAGCGTGGAATATCAGCCCCTGTCAAAGCCCTTGCGTGGCTGTTGCCGCTCGAAGCTGCCGCTGCTCCCGTCCGCTGTGCACATCCCCCGCCCCTGTTTTGGCTGGATAGGTGGGGACGTGTTGCAGCATAACCGCCGTACGGGGGCTTGGCAGCACGGGCAGTACACCAGCGCTCCATTGGTGCCCCAGCCGAGAGTTGCGTACGGTCGTCCGAGGGGGGTTTCCAGGTGGTTTACCCCTTCGGCATATGTGGTCCCGTTAATTCGGAGTTGTCAATGTCCAATAGGATACGGCTCAGTAAATTCAGATGTTACTTTACTTTACCAGCCAGCGTGCTGCACCTGAGAGCCAGGCGCACTGTCCATCCGCTCGGCGATCCGCTCGGCGATCTCTGCTCCGTGGTCTGACGTGTCCCCGCGTGTGCAGTCACCCCCGCATCGAAACGCAAGTCAGCCCCAGACGGCCACCACGCCGCCGCCACAAACGGCGCCGCGGAGCAGCCGAAGAAACGCCCCCGTGCCAAGAGCGACGGTGGGCCGACGGCGAAGTCTGCTAAAGTTAGCGGCCAGCCGCGTAAGAACAAGCCGGGGCGGCCGCCGAAGGCGAAGGGCGGGGAGAAGGGCCTGTCCGCCGCAGCGGCCAAGGCGGCGATGCGGGGGCCAGGAGACGGCAGCGGTAGCAGCGCGGAGGAGGACGGGGATTTGGCCAGGGGGGCCGCAAAGGCGGCGCGGCGGAGTGATGTGTCAGGGGGGGCCGCCGGCGGCGGCGGCTCGAGCGCGCAGAGCGAGGGGGTGCACCTCTCGGCGGACGATGCCGGCGACGGGCCCGCTGACGAGAGCGCTGACGAGGACGTGCCGCTGAAGAAACGCGCGGCGTTTGCGGCGGTGCAGCTCGCGACGCAGGAGGCGCGTGGCGGCCCCGGACGCGGCCGTGGCCGCGGCCGGGGCCGCGGCCGCGGCCGCGGCCGAGGCAGCCGGGTCAAGCCCGAGGTGAAGCCCGAGGTGAACGACCAGATTCCTGCGCCGGAGGAGCAGGTGGCGGAGGGGGATCAGGAGGGGGAGGGGGACGCGGAGCTGGCACTGTGGGCGCGGGGCCTGAACGAGAGGCCGTGGCCGGAGGATCTGCCGGTGGAGATCGTGTCCAGCGAGGCGGACATCGTGCACTTGATCCCCCGCAGCCTGCCGGTGTATGACCAGCTCGAGTGCGCCCCTTTACACACACGTTTTTATGCATCCCCTGGAATTCTTGCGACTTGTGGGTCCTGATGCAGACGCACGCACGCTCTGCGCCCACTCACCGGCTGCACCTGCGCCCCGCTGCCGCAATGCATGCACGGTGCACCGGTCACGTGACTGCATTGCCACAACCTGCCTCTTGCCACAGAGAGCTGGGGCCTCGAGGTCGGGGGTAGCCGGTCATCCGCTCCCCCGGTCCAACCACTGCCATCGCGCCACCGTGCAAGAAGTCTATGTCGAGCGTTTGGACCACTGCATTGGCAGCGATGCCGCAGGGTCCCCGGCCCACGGCGGCAGTGCATACGATCTGCATCCACGCGCCAGCGCAGCCATGCATGTGCGCCTCCCCACCCTCCCGCTTCCAGCTCATGATCAGCGATTCAGCCATGCATCTCCAGCGTTGCACGAAATGCCGTCACCTCACCGAAACCAGGAACATGCAATCTCACTTCCTGCTTCCCCTTCCGGCAGTGGGGTGCTGTGCTGCGCTGCGCAGGAAGTTCCCGTCAAACGCACGGCGCACACACCTTCCAGGGCAGCACCCCGGCGGCTCACTCACATGCTGCGTGCTGCGTGCTGCAGGTCCGCGGCGGCGGAGGGCTGCATCCGCCTCACCCCCGCGAAGATCCGCGTGCGCAAGCTCCTCGTGCGGCTGCGCCAGCTCGCGCGCAACACCCACATCTTCACCTCGTACGACACGATCCTCAACCCCCAGAACACGGCAGCCCTGTTCAAGATCGCGGAGGGCACGCGCGTGCGGCCGCATGCCGACGCCGCAACGGCGCAGGTCACGCGCGACGCGCTCGTCGCCGCGTGGGCGGACTCGCGGTGTGCGGAGTACCATGAGTGGCACCGGCGGAGCGACGCATGGGCTGCGGCGCAGGAGCGGGGGGACCTGCCGGAGAACGACCCGGGGCCGCCGCCGGAGGTCGCGCTGCCGCCTGAGAGGTGCGGAGAACCCCATGTACCACTGTGAAACCATTTGGATTGGCGGGGAGTTCGAAGGCTCGAGGGCTGGGTCAGCGCAACTCGGTGTGGGCCCGCCATGCAGAGCAGACTCTTATCGCGTCGCCAGATCGCGGTGTTACATACCCTCTGGATTGGTCGGTGATGGTCGGCGCGGTGTGCGCTAGGGCGCATGTGCATGGGGTGTGCTCAAGCCGCCGGTGTGATGCTGCGACCCTACGCAGCTGACGAGCGCGTGCTGTGTGCTGTGCAGGCCGCAGTCCCCCCTCAGCGCGGCGCAGCCGCCGCGCGCGCTCTGCATCGCGGCAGCTGTATGTGTGCCGCTGCACACGCTGCGCGCGCTGCCGCTGCTCGCCGCGCAGCACGAGGCGCAGCTGCTCGACGCGCTGCGGGGCTTCTGGCGGGCGCGGGGGTGCGTGCTGCCGCTGCTGGTGGAGCGCGGGATGCTGCTGGACGCTGCAGAGCTGTTCCGGAGCGTGGCGGTACGGGGTGGCTTCTGGGCCGCATGCGCAGCACAGGTGTGTGCCCCCCATTCCTTCCCCCCGTACTACGGGCGCACATAAGCCGGGGAGCACCTGTCTGTAGCATCGCCTCGGTGCGCTTTGCGCGGGTGGTCAGCGCCGCGGGGTCAAGACAGTGCGCAGAAGGATGCGCACGCATGACCGGGGCGACAGTGTGTGCTTCACTGCATCGACCGTCAGATGTCTGGCGATCTGCGTGAAGCGCTATGCAGTGCACGTCCCAACCCGCCTGGTGTATGCCACCACCCTCCGTGGCGGAGCCCAGTCCGGATGACGCCACAGCACGCGCTGGTGATGCCTTTGAGGGCGTAGTCGTTGCAACAATCTGTCCTCATTGAAACGACACGGCATGCCGCTCCCAGGCAATGTCGCCCCCCGCCCCCCCCAAAGAATCCAAAATCTTCTGGAGAATCTCATCAATGTTCACCTACTTACGTTGTGTGCTTGTCTGGCCCACCCCCGCTGGAAGCGCGGCCGCATTCGGAGGCAACTCCCGAACCGCAAATGTTGGCGCTGCGGTGCAGGGCCACGGCGAGACGGTGCACGGCAGCGAGGACATGACGGCGTGGCGCAAGATGGCCAAGGCGTGCTGGGTCACGTCCAACGAGGCCGCCGCGCCGAGCGTCCCTACCCTCGCGGCGCGCCTCCAGGCACACTACCTCACCTGGATGCTCCCCTTTGAGCAGGCACGCACTTCTGACAGTTGCAGTGGATCTTGTCTTCGACGCTTTTTCAAGTTTGCAGCCCAGGGTTGAGGTGCTACAGGGGTGTGAGTGGAGACCCCTTCATGCCACATAGCGCGGGCTCCTAAGGCCACATTGATGTAGCGTACAAGATAGCCTGATTCCAATGTGTCACTCTGGGTGTTGTGCCAACTCGCTTTTCTGATGTTGCAAATGTGCCCGTTTGCAACATCCTGGTGGCTAAGGGGACTGATGCCAACAAATGTATGTGATTGCTCACATTTCGGGCGTGGGTGCAACGTGAATGAATGCGATTGGCACCAGGTTGTACCGGAAGCTCGGCCCGTCTGCAACTGGCATGTGGCAGCGAGTCCATCCGCCGCGTGCCGGTGCGATTGTTGTGGCCGCTGCAGCTGGCATGCAGGTTTCTCGTCCAATGTCTCAAGTGTTTGGTTCGACCGCTCCTCAGGCATGTGTGCTTCGCCCACGCCGCAGTCCCAGGGACTGCTGCCTGGTCCAGCCGTGCCGCGCACCCACGAGCTCATCAAGCCCTCATTTCTAAAGCTCTCGCGCCATCCCGCGACACCCTGTGTCTGATGTCTCAGCTGGCAGGACGATGTGTACGGCAATTGGACCATCTCACTAGCCAGCGCTCGCGGCACACGCAAACACCCGGCGTGCCTGAGTGGGGCCGTCTCCATGTTCACTGAAGTGGTACGTGGTACACAGAGTATGGTGCATGGTCAATGAAGTGAATTGGTGTGAGCGAACGTGCAGGAGCTGCTGGGGGCGCACGCGGCGGAGACGGCGTCGATGGTGCTGCCGGCCGCACTGCTGCGCCGCCTCGCGGTGCACCGCCAGGACGACTCCGTGCTGCGCCTCCTCTTGAAGCAGCTCGGCACCCTCGCCGAGCCCCCCGCCGCGGACGGCTCCGCCGCCGCCGGCGAGCTCGCTGGCCGCCACGGCATCGCCGGCGCCGCAGGTGTGCCCTGTTGTTTTGGCTGAGTTGTTTAGGCCCTGCATCAGCTGAGTCGCCCGGTTCCTGTGGCCCGTGTTGTTTGTGAGCTGGTGTTTGTGAGCTGGTTTTTGTACCTTTTGTGTTGATGGGCCATCGTTTGTATCTGATCGTGGTTCTTGCTAGTGCCTCAGACAAACCTCGTCACCCTGAATCCTCCACATGCGCTGCTGTCTCGTGCCGGGGGTGTGGTGAGTGTGTGTGACATGTGTCCTGCGTGGGATTCTTGTTTCGCACTTGCTTCATGTCCAGTATTTAGCAGCCCGCAACTGCCTCGGCGGATGTGAAACACAGCCTCGCGCTGACGTGGCGCGCTGTGCTGTGCTGCAGCGGTGGACATCGTCGAGCGGGTGCTGCGCGCGAAGCTCGCGGACAGCGAGGTCGCCGGCCTCCTCTCCGGCCTCGCCGCGTTCCGCGCCGGTCCGCGCACATGCGACAAGGACGGCGACGATGAGAGCCTGTCAGTGCTGGCCAACATCCTGCCGGAGTCCGTCGCGCCGCCGCCGCCGCCGCCTGAGGCGGAGGTGGAGCCGGGGGGGCGGAAGCGGCGGAGCGCCGCGGCGGGCGCGCGCGCGGCTGTGGCCGCGGTCGCGGCGGACCTGGAAGATGACTCGGAGGAGGAGGAGGCCGCGGCGGTGGGCCAGAGCGGGGATGAGGCGGAGTCGGGGTCGGATGCGGAGGCTCCGGCTGGACCGAGGTGCGTGTTGGGCCAATGTGATTGTAGAATGGCGGTGCGGAGGTGCTTGCCACATTAGCCATGATGGATCATCCATCTTTGCAGCACAGCTCCCTTGGCTGACTCTCAGATCACGAGGTCCATGTTCGTCATTGCATCCTGGCTGTTGTTTATCGTGGTCACGTCTGATCATGGACTGCGCCAGGATGTATGGCCGCCTCAGCGTCTGGTGATTATCGAATAGAAGATCTCCAATAAATTTCAATAACATTTTATCAGTTGAGTTTTGGGTTTTCCAGAATGGACCTTAAGGCCACCACCCCTGAGGCTCAGCGATCGCGCCAATGTTTTATGGCACCTGTCCGACGCAATCCTGTGGGAGATGAAAACATATCTGTATCTATGAGAAACGTTTACATATCCTGGTCTCGGTATCTGATGATGGGCTAGTGCAAGTCCTGTACTGTGTTGTTTGAAACAAACATTCAAACATATGTGTATACATCTTATCTTGAACGATCATCATCTACATGCTTGCCTTTCTCCATTCCAGCGGCGGCGTGCAGGTGGAAGCGGGGCCGCGCCGGCCCAAAGCCGGGCCGTGGCCGCCCGGCCGGCCGCAAGAAAAACAAGGTCGCCGAGGCGATAAAAGCTCAGAAGCAAGCGCAGGATCGCCGCAACGCACGCGACCCTAAAGCCTCATTCCTCGGCTTCCGCGACGCCGCCGCGGCGCCGGACGATGCCGGCTTGCCGCCGGCCGTCCGGCTGCGGGCGCCCAAGGTCGAGAACCCACACCCTGAGGGCACCGCGGGGGCGGAGGATGCCGGGGCGGCGGCAGGGGGGCCGCCGTCTGGAGGGGCAGACACAGCGGAGGCAGAGGCTGCGGCGCAGAACCCATTCAAGCGGAAGCCGTTACCGCGCATGTCAGGGGATGGTGACCGGCGGGCGGCAGGGAGTGAGAAGCCACATGCTTTGAAGGTGTGTGGCCATGGTGACTACCTGCTCGGGATTTGTGCTCCTTGCTTGAGATGCTATTCGTTTCATTGTCCGGGGTGGGGGGGGAGCGTGAGCTGACGTGTGGCGGTGGTGGTGTGCAGATTCAGTTTGACCAGCGGTGGCCGTGCCCGCCGGTCGGTCGAGTGGAGGAGGTGGCGAAGGAGCGATTCCGGCTGACAGCGGGCCGCCACACGAGCGTCGCGCCGGCCGCAAAGTTCATGGTGCTCTACTTTGACAGCCTCTCAGACGCGACCGCCGCGAAGCGCGACCTCCCGAAGCGCCTCGGCGCCCGCGAGCAGTGGCCGAACGACGTCCACTGCGAGGCGACGGTGCTCAGCATGATGGACGCCGGCGAGGCCGTCAGCAAGGCGGCCGCGATGCGGCAGCAGCGCGGCGACGCCACGGCGAAGCGCCGCGGTGCGGCGCCGGCGCCGCAGGGGCGGCCGCTGTACACGCCGCGGCCGGCGGCGGCGGCTCCGCCGCCGCCGGTGGCGGCGCCGCTGTACGCAGTCCCGCATGCGGCTCCGCCGCAGCCGCCGGCAGCGTACGCGGTCGCGGCGGCGCAGCCGGGCACGCTGCTGCATGCTGCGCCGCCGCCTGACGTTCCGGCGGCGCCGCCATTTGCGCCGCCGCCGGCTGCGGTGGCGGCACCCCCGCCGATGCTTGGTGGGATCGCTGGCGTGGACATGGGCGCGCTGACCTCGATCCTGTCAAAGGCCGAAGGTGATGGGGGCGGCGGTGGCGACGGCGCTGCTGTTGCGGCGGATGCGCCGGAGCAGGCCATCCTGGGGCTGCTCTCGCAGCTGGGCAGCTCTGCGCCGAGCAGTGGCGTCTAGTGAGGCCGCGCTGTCAGGCGAAGAGTCAGGCCAGAGTCCTGCCGCTGCTCGTACCAGCGAAACTCAACAACTGCAACTGCTTGCAGCACATAAAATGGTCGCTCGAGTGGCTGATCTCTCGAGAGGCACCTGTGAGGTCCAGATGGAGCCAGGGCGCTGGTTTCGTGTCCCATCGCGCAACTGTTGCGATAAAGGACACCTGGCATGTCGGACAAAAGGCAGCGTGCAAGTGCCCGGCTGAATAGTGCAAAGGGCTGCTCATGCGTGCGGCTGTAGGTGACGTGATGTTATGTCTAATTATAGCATGGAACCACCCACAGATGGGCAAAGAGCTGGCATGCAGGCGTGCCACAACAGTGACAGATGATATCCTGCATGCGTCACCGGCAGAACTGGAGCGTTCGCAGCAATGACAGCAGAATAGTCTATCGCTTCTGTGCATCACAATGCATGCTTTGAGGGTCGCGATGGATGTCCCTCAGCAGGCACGGCTAGATCATCCACGCAAATGGCGCATGAAGCTTATTTTGTGGGTACCTGTATTGTACTTACACTACAATCCCAACAGCGGTGGCATTGTGTGATCGCCTGTCCACGAACCTCGCATGCGCCTGTGATACCAGCGCAAGAATTCAGCACTGCTACCAGAACTCCATCTTTACAGAATAAGCCCACGCATCCTCAATGACACATGTAAGCTTTGCGAAGCTCATGTAATCTATCCTGTCCATCGACGGCTTCAGCGGAGCGGTACAGCAAACAGGTGATGGACCGGGCATGCCACAGCGGCCTCGGGCGCAAGCTGCAGCGTCTTCGCAACGACCACACGAAGAGACTCGTCAGATGTCAGTCTTCACAAGCTTCGCCAGGGAAGCTTCCGCGCAGAGCTGCACTGATCGCGCCTGTGGGTCTGACTGCTTGGCCAGCTGCTGCTGCGACGTCAGTCGCTGAGGAAATCGCCAAGGACCTGTCCGCAAACACCATCCCCAATCCCGGAACAACCTGGGCCCTTCTCAATCGAACGCGCGAGGTACTGGCCTGCTGTGGATGCTTCAGCACCTGCTGTCGCTGCTGGGGCTCCTGCACTGGCTTGTGCTTGTGATTCGAACAGCAGGTCTGTGTTCTGTCTTGACCCCCACCTGGACCATTACTTCGGGGCTGACGTGCCCTTCCATTAGCATAATAACAGCACTACATCACGATACGGGCTCTCTATGGGCGACATCGTGTGGGATAAGGGGCGCACCAGCATGGATCCGAGTGCGCACTCGGATCCGCCTACATTAGTGCTGTGTGGCCTCCGCCCAATTGCTGTGTGGCCTCCGCCAGTTGACACGTCAAGCAACAGGAGGATGTACCCAGTAAACACATCCTCGACGCGGTTGCGTCCACATCCTTTCCCCCCGCTGATTTACACCCAGCACAATCCCATGCGAGTGTTGTGCAAATCGCAGACTGGTCAATGGGCAGCACGGGCACGGCAGAGTTGGGACACCCCCATGTTTTTTCAGGGCTGTCACCCCACAAATTGAGCTAAATAGTCCTACTATACATGCTCAGGCCAGATGACCTAGCACTGGTGTGCAGGTGGTGTACCCCGAGTCTTTCGCGGGGGAGTGGCAGGTGTCCGCAACGCTCGCCAACGTCGCGTTCCCCCTCGGCATGACCTACATCACCAAGGACACCCCTGGAGCCACAAAGTCGTCCATGATCGCAGCTCTGCCGGACGTCGGGGCGGGTATGGATGGCGCCGTGCAGTACCGGGCCCGCTTCTCCAGTGTTCCGGGTGGCGCTGTCCCGGATAGGTGTGATCCGCTCATCTTGCACGGCGCCTCAGGCATGCCCCACGTCTGCTCCTGCACCACGCATACATCGCATGCGTTACCCCTGCACCTGCTACGGTCACCACTAGCGGTGATTGTCACCACAGACGCCACATATGGTGTCGGTCACGCGGTTGCTGTCATCACATGTCTACACGGATTTTTCACGTTGCACTGCATCGAGCCCCGATGTCGCCCCGCTCCGGAGTGCACCACGGCGATGGATCCTCTCCATAGCTAGCGACTGCTCACTGCTAGCTTGGTGTAGAGTTCTTTACCCTTGCTTGGTGTAGAGGCTTGGTGTGGAGTTCTTTACCCACAAGACTTGTGCACGCTGTGAATCACGAATGCATTCGTGGATTCTGCACATGCGCCGCCGCGCTGCAGGGTCTTCAACCAGGCGTCGCTCCTCGACGCGTTCCTCGGGTACCCGGCAACACAAGACGTAGACTACAGCCGCGCCAAGGCCCCGCAACGCATGGCCGTCGTGTACAAGACGCCGCGGCGCGACCAGTCGCAGCAGGCGAACGACCTCCGCAAGGCGGAGCTGTTCTTCAACGCCAGCCGCTTCGAGGCCGTGGCCGGGGCCGGGGCCGGGGAGGCGGAGCCGGGGGGCACCTTCCTCGCCGCGGAGGCAATCCGGCAGGTGAACCAGGCGCGGCAGTCAGGGTTCGTGTATGACTACGAGATGATGCAGCGGTTCGCGGGGGTGGGGGGCGAGGCGATGGCGGTGGAGGTGCGGGTGGCGGCGTTCCTCGTGCCGGAGGCGGCAGGGTTCTTCGCGACGAAGGGCGCCGCGGTGGCGCTGTATGACTACACGATGAAGTACCGGCGGGTCGCGTAGCGTCGTTTGACGCGCAGTGTCTTTTGGCGAGCGGTGTCTTTTGATCCGGGACGCTCGCTGCTACAGCCCTGTGGATGCATGTGCGTGGCAAGGACTAATTAGTCCTCAAGGCGGAGAGGCGGGCAGCACCGCGACACAATCGAGCAGCGCGGGAAGACGTCCATCAATCCAGCAAAGCGCGCTGCAGATGGATGTGTGGATGCATGATTGCGTGGCGTGCGTCGGGAGATGGTGGCACGCCGTCGCGTGGCATGGTGTAGGGGGCAAAGGCTCCAGGGGCAGGCGCCGGCGTGGTGTAGGGGGCAAAGGCTCCAGGGGCAGGCGCCGGCGTGGCTGCCACTGCGCGGTCGCGGGGCACGAGGCAGCGCTGCATAGGACGACGCGCCAGGATCAGGCGCTGCTGCAGTGGCACAGCGCGCATAGCATAGCATAGCATGGCACAGCGTGCATAGCATAGGATAGCACAGCGTGCCACGGCCCGGCGCTCTGCAGCCGGGCCGTGGTTTCGGGGCCCCGGACCTCGCACGAGGGCAGGCCGCATGATCGTCTTCTGGGCATCACGTTTGCAACCAGCTTGTGTTTGGTGGGGGTCAGAATGCATTTGTCAAGTACGCTTGAACCCTGTTTTGGCATATGGAAGGACCAGTGGCCTTGGTTGGGCAAAGCAAACCACAATGCATGCTCCTGCATAAGCTGGTGTCACCTCAGGCTGCTGCCTATGTGAGCCATGGACAGCCAGTGGGAGAGGTGCACACACCAGTGTGTGTCTGACAGCAGAGCTATCTGGCTGTAGCAAGCACACATCAACAAGGTCTCATGAAGCAGCTTCCAGAACATCCCTAGCGGAAGGGTTGCAGTTGCATGATGACTGCGTGCTTTGCTATGCTTCATTGGTCATGATGTGTGGCTCCAGGGTGATTGCTCTATATTTTCACAACAGAAACATAGAAAATTCTATGGTGTTTGTAGACTATATGTGGTTATTATATATTATTATGTTCCATATGATGCACTGACGCGTGCAGATCCTGAGGCTCGCTGCAGCTCCCCTGGACCTGAACTTGTTTGGTTGATCTGCCATGCCCTAGGATGACCTGTGGCGTGGCCATGCAAGGTGTCACTGCGAATTTACCACTGGACAGCGCAGCGGGAGTTTGTGGCATATCTCTCACGAGATACTTCAAGAGCAGTACTGCTAACGGTTATGGTCGGTTGGTCGAGGTGCCGGTAGCCGCACGAAACCGCCGTCATGATGCTCAGAGTTCAGCTATCTTGGCATGTCAAGGTGATAGTATTCGACACGCAGCTGCTGCGCGCAGCAGTGCTCATGATCACCCGAGGCATGGGTGATCACCCGAGGCATGGGTGATCACCCGAGGCATGCACCTCCTGGGAATGCATCCAGACTCTTGGTCAGATACTCACGCGCTCACGAATCCGTTCGCCAGGCTTGGCTGTGGCCTCTGTGAGAACTCATCCGACGTCACGGGTGAATTCACCCTCAATTATCAAGGCCCTGTGCGCCGTGTGGCGAGGGCAGTGACCCCGCTTACGCGTGCACGGTCCAACGCCAACCTCCGACATCACTACATGTGCAAGTTGCGTTGTTTCGGATGAGATTCGTTTGTCATGTTTTTCTTTCCCCGGTTACTCTTTTGTAATAGTTTCGGCGACGACGCAGAGCAACATTATCAATGACGGCAGCTGCCAGTGCACGGGTGCTCATATGACATGACATGCATGCTCTGATGTATATAGCTTCGCGAAGCTTCGGAAGCTTTGGTGAGGCGTCGGAAACTCTTCGACCGGTCTGTAGCTGGGAGGGCCATCGGCGCGCCCCACCCCGGGCAACATTGCCAGGGGTGGTTGAAGCAATACAAGTTTCTTTCCAGTCCCAAACATATTGGGAATTATACACCTGAAGCATGTTTTTGTTATGACACATGTCAGCTAGCATCCACGCACAGGCACCAGAGAACAGCAAGCATCTCAGATCCCAGCAGGCGCCCGCGGGTGTATACTATGAAATGGTAGTAAAATCAGCTACATGTAGGTGCTTTTAGCCAGAACACAGTAGCTACAGTGTTCTGGCTGGGAGGCGTACTTGAAAATTGTCACCTGACAGTCATGCATGTCCAGGCAACTGAACAATCATTGCGCACGCAATGCTGTGCTGTGCAGCTGCACTAGATCCATGTCTGCATGCATGCATGCACAGGACCTGCTTTGACATCAACATGATATCCTGTCTGAGGACCCACAAGGAAGGCTCCATCTACTGTCAGGATGGGGAGCAATCATGAAAGCAGCTTCTATGTGGCTCCCTGGACTGCTGCCACTGGCTCTCACTGTGTCACACAGAATAAGCTGTGTAACCCACAGAATAAGCCCCTCCGGCTTTGTCCGTGTCACACAGAATAAGCCTGGGTGTGTTGGTATGTGTTGCGTGGGTGCACACATGTGTGGTTCCCCGTTGCTACCTGCCTTGCTCTCTTTGTCCTTGTAACACAGAATAAGTTGTGAATGCAGGCCACATGTGCAGGCCAAGCATGCTGTGTTGCAAGTACAGCAGGTACCAGGGCAGGTAGGAAGGTACACCACAAGGGGACACTTGTGGGACCCTTGCTAGCTTGCAGCAGATTGAGCAGATCAAATGCTCCACATATGCATACAAAATCAACCACCACATGGCAGCTGAACTTCCAAGCTGCCCCTCTGGCATCTCTGGCATCATACTATGCCAGAGTTGCGCTATGCATGCCATGGCACAGCTGTTCCAAACTGCGCAGGGGCCACTTCACACATCAACATGCTGGTCTTGCTACCGTTGTGCTGTTATGGCACATGACCATGACTGGATTCTGGTGACAGCGGCACTGCAGCTGTGGCTAATATATTGTGATGTTGAATTGGGTGGATTACAGTGGCAATGGCGACCAGGCAGTTAGCACCACCCAAACAGCAGCTCGTGAACGTGTTCTTCTGCTGCAGGCCCATGAAAGTCACATTGGGTGTGATGGGTCAACGCTCATGGTGCTCATGGTGGCAATGCGGCCAGTCTGTCCTGGTGCTCTGTCATGCATTGGCTGTACCTGTGGTCAAGCTCTCTGTGCCTATACTTGCCCTGTTTCTGTGGAGCTACCTGCCTGCTGCCGGCTTTGTCCGCAACAATGTCCACACCTGCACCGGTAAAGATTTTGCTCTGTGAATCAAGATCTACCATGCTTTGCCATGGCCATGCCTCCCAATGGGGGGGGGGGGGGGGGGGGGGGGGGGGGGGCGGGGAGCCCTGCTGTATCTGTATCAAGGCCTGCATGATACTGCATGAATACGAGCATGAGTTAATAGTACACTTGAGCAATCCTGGATATACTTGGCCGTATTCTTGCCTAACATGAACAGCTCCGGATAAAGATGTCCACACCACATCACGTCAATGTCCTCCTCAGGATACAGCTCAGTAAATTCAGATTTACTTTACATACACACATTATCTCTTATCATCTTGAGATAGCTAACCTGTTCTCAATATGCCGTGGGGGCGGTGGGGGCGGTGTGTGGCATCGACACACGGTGCCACCTGCCTCCTTGACCTGCCCCCCTGACTGGTCTTCTTAACACACAGCACACACTGACGCCTTGTGGCGACCATGTCAGCTTAGAGAGGCATGGCGCCGGTGCGGAGGCTGGCAGGATCACCAGTCACAATGCCACTGCAGGATGGCCCTGGCTGCCACAGTGGAACATGCCCAGTCAACAAAGCAGTGGCTAATGTGTGATGCCCGATGTAGACACTTGCTTGTTTCGGTACATGTACCTGAGCAAGCGCTGGGCCTGCCGTTTCAATCAGATGGGATGAATCAGTTGTTGCAAGGTCTGTTTCTGAGCCTAGGGGCTCCCTTATGCAGACCGGAGAACCAGGACAGCGCTGCAACACATTGAAGCGAGTCCAAAACTCACTAAAAGAATTCACAGGCACTGATTTCGCACAGGGCAGTGCTTCCTCAAAGTGTTCTGCCTCCTATATCTGCAGCGATACTTCGCAGCGCACATGAAGCCCTCACCTTGTCCAGTCAGGCAGCCTCACCGAGTCACGCAAACTCACACGCCATGAGCAGATCAGCGCCCCTCTGATCGGCAGACACACGGCAGACTCGATACGCAGCCATACCTGAGACTCCACCCTATGCCCCCCATGGCCAGGGCGAAGAGTCAAGCTAATCGCCAGGTTAGCCCGGCGGCAACGCAGCGACACGGGCCAGCGTCAGTCAACATCCATCGCCGCGGCATCCCCAGGGTCGTCCTTCACCACCACAGCCCCCACCTGCACCACCTTCTCCTCTTCCTTGACAGCCACCCCGCCCCCGAGGCCCCCTCCCCCCACGGCCGCCGGCGCCGCGACCCCCCCTGCCACCTCGACCTTCACCGCGGCCCCCTCCACCTCCGACCGCAACCCCTGCCGCCCCTGAGGCTGCACCACCTCCCGCGCTTCGTCATGCAGGAAGTGCGTGGACACCGCGCCGCCGGCGTCAGGGTGCGCATCGTCCGGGTACGAGTCGCCGCCGCCGCGGCCCTGGCGGCCGTTCTTGCGGCGGCCACGCCGCCCCCCTCCGCCATCCTCCCCTCCCTGCACCCACGGCCAGATCACTTCTTGTTGTGTGTGCGGGGTTGCTTCAGCTGGCGCCGCATGCATACCACACATGCATGAGCTGGCTTTGCAGCACGAAACTCAAGCAGCGCGGATGCTGCGGCGCTGGCGATGCACACGCGCTGTCCACGGCGCGGCGGTTCCGTCAGTCAGGCGTGCAGTGTAGAGGCACTCGGTGGCGGAGAAGAGCATACAGGGCACATGCAGACGCACACGGCCCACACGCACTCCATGCGCAGGCAAGCTTCTGGCGCAAACAGGCGCAGACAGCAACCACGACATGCACAGCCCGCACCATAATCACGTCCCCGTCATCGTCCAGGCGGCTCCGCTTCCCGCGTCGGCCCTGCGCGGAGCCCCGGCCACGCGGCCGGGGGGCCTCGGAGGCCCCCCCTGCGTCCTCCACATCAGCGCCGCTCTGCACCACCTCGAGTGCCTGCCGCACCGGCATCTTCCACAGCCCCCGGCGCTTGTGCTGCTTGAGGGGGTTCTTCGCGTCGGTCGAGACCGCGACGCGGAAGAGCAGGGGCACTGCAACGCCACTCTTCGTGATCGCGGTTTTGCAGCGGTGCCACACCTCTGGCTGCGCCGCGTCCTCCAGCATCATCACTGCACACCGCCACAACATCAGAATGTGCACTGCCGCAATTGTGTCTACCAGGGGCACCCTGGGGTGCAATCGTCGCGGTCACGTGCGTGCGACGAGGGAAGCATCATCTGAGCAGCCGTGCGGCACGTGGCATGCAGCCTTGAATCATGCTACAGCAGCATGCAGGAAATGTGGAAACTATGGAAGTGGGACCCTTGTGGCCACGGAGGGCTGCCCCTGCACCGGGTCGCCGTCATGTCTACATTCCGCCTGCCACAAGCGGAACGACAATGCATGTGGCCAAGCGGCCATGACAGCCCGTGACGCAGCTCGGCCCGCAGCTGCACCCAACCCCACACATGCAGCAGGGATGCAGGCCCCCGCCATTCCACTGCACCCCCTCCCACGCCACAAGCAGTGTGCAGACCGCAGGAGAACCCCCCCCCCCCCAAATTGCAGCTGCAACCACAGCCGCATGGGAGTCTGTTCCCGCCTGGGATCTCACTCGATCGACACACCGCGGAGGAGTCGCAGGAGAGTGCCAGCCGCGGCTCAAGTAGCACCATGCATGCATCCCATCCTCAACTTTTCTTTTTTTTTCACATTTGGCGCTGTCAGGTCAAGAGGACGTGGTGGCGGCGCACCGCCGGAGTCGGCCGTCTCCTGCGCCGTCAGCGCCTCCCCGAGCTGGATGATGACGCGCTTGACCGTGAAGTCGTCCGCGAAGCAGATGTTGCAGCAGCTGTCATTGATCCACTCAACGAAGGTGGGGTTGTAGGCGGAGAAGTGGGCGAGGAGGTCGTGGGTGGTGAGGAGGTCGACGCCGTATAGGTGCAGAGTGTCTGGGCGCGGCTCGGAGTGGCCGTCAGTGTCCTGACGCTGCTCCAGCACGATCCGCTTGTCGATGCCTGGACACGGGAGTGGGTCTGCAGAGGATACTGGTAGACTCTGTTCGCTGTGTTTGGCTATGTCTGTTCACTCTTCCAAGTGCCTGTTCACTCTTCCGTAACTATGTCTGTAGAGGAGACTGGCAGAGATGCGTGAGGAGGATGGCGAAAGACCGTGTCGGAGGAGGAAGCAGGGTAGATGTCAGAGGGGAATGCTTGAGAGGGATGACGAAGGAGGTTGTTGGAGGCGGCTTGAATGCATGTAGAGCAGCTGTTTGTTGCTTTGTGGTTGTGTGGGCGGAAGCAGTGCGGCGGTTTGAGCTGACGGGACTGTGTGGGCTGAAGCACAGTCGGCTGTGTCACTGCGATGATGGGGGCGGACACAGCCAAGTGGTGTGTGTTGAAAGAGGGAAACGAACAGTGGAGCTGGATGAGTATGATGAGAACGGGGTGGTGCTGCAGGTACAAGTGAAACGGCAAAGGGAGCACCACCAGAACACCGGCTCAGCATGCAGTCGCATGTAGATTCTTGCAAAGGCACGATTTGAAGGGTTGGATGGGATGACGTTCGGTAGTGCACGGCTAGTGGCTGTGCTTCCCCGCTTGTGACTACGAGTGTATGCCATTTTGGCTTTGTCGGACAGGTAGGGACGCCATCTAGAGGTTCAGTCGGCAAAAGCTGCCCACATCACCTCGTGATAAGCTGAGCAACAAACCGGTGCTTCTGCATCGAGCATGTCTGCATCGAGCATGCTTCTGCAACGAGCTTCTGCATCGATCATGTACGCTGCCACGCTGTTGCATGCACCCTTTCTCGAATCAGGACGAAACACACACCGAGACACGACATAGGTGCCCACATGAAACACGGAGTGGTACCCCACGCAAAGACGAAGCTGCAGAAGCAGTGACTTACCAGCCTGATCTGGTTCTTCGTACTGTAGGCCAAACTTCTCTGCCCGTCGCTTTCGAGCCAGCTCTGCCTCTGGCACTTGCGCTATCGCCACGCCTTTGACAGGAGCCGATGTTCCGAATCGGGCAGCTCGCTGCGTTTGTTTGTCCATTTCGCCCTCACTGTACATATCGAATCCCGTAGATATGTGGTCTTTGCGCGTGGCACGTTCCTTGCGCAGCTCGTCGCGCAGTAGCCCCGGCCTGCGGGACTGGGCGAGCTTGGCGATGTCATCGTCTGTGACACTCTGTCCAAATTTCGCCGCACTGCATGTATTCTTGCATCAGCGCCATCGTTATTCAGGTGGCAAGCGCGTCGAACATCGAGGGCAGATGCATCTGAGCTTAATGATCACACCGTGCTTTCAGCTTTGCCGCTGCAGACTCCGCGTCCACGTCACCAGATTTCTCATCGACAGTAGCAAATGTGATTGGCACGGGCTTCATAGGCAGACGAAGCTAGAGCAATTCGGCAACGTGGGACGAACGCTCAAATGCTGCATGGGCGCAAGATCGTGATCAAAGCTATATCCGGTCCACAAGGGTCGACGAATTGACTGAATCAGGAACTACTTGTCAGAAGATTAATTTGTGTATGCAATTCACAACGATGCCGGCAGCATGACGGTGCTGCGCTGCTCTCAAAGGTATCGAGCCCGCTGTCGATAGATCCCGCCGCTGAAACAGTATTCCCACCTCACAGCGTCTGCATACTGGTGTGGCGCTGTAGAACTCTTTGGCGGTCCGGCGCACTTGGCCATGTCGACATCAGCATTGACTGTGTCCATTGGTGCGAACACGTAGTCGGATCGCTGGCGCTCTTGTTCGAAATGTTGCCCTCATGGGGCCTGCCGACGTCATTATGCAGGTGGCAAATATAAAGAGGCTGAGAAATCGCATTTGCAAGCGCGATCTCGCACGTAACGCATCGCTCGGTCAGGAACAGTACCGTCGAGCGAGCTCCCTTCTGCGTCGGTATGGATGATACTGGAAAATCTGTCAAGGATGCAGCCAAGAAAGCGCTGAACTTCCTGAAGTCGGGTGGAAGTAGCGGCGGAAGCTTTCAAGGCGCTGGCAGGAAGTTGGGATCGTCTGAGGTATGTAACCTGGACTGCTCCATTTGCTTCGTTCCTCTTACGACACCATTGTAATCGAACATCATGTCTCAATATGCCGCAGTGTTTCCAAATCTGGCGCTTTTGGGGCAGCTTTTAGGGCCTCTGTATCGACCGGGCTGGCGTTTCCGTGTGCGATCTCTCGCAACTGTGCAGGCTGGCCGACCACCTCAACGCAATGCAGCTGCATTTAGACCACCTGCACCTCGTAAGCCGCTGCCTACTTTCAAGCGTGACGGGCCACTGCCTGCCCCACCTCCTTTACAGCCACAGGCGCGAGTCACAGACGAGCTCAACATCGCAGTAGCGTTGATAGCTTCCAGTCCCAATGGCGCAGCAGCATCGAAGACGCTGTGTTCAGTCATTGGGAATGTCCTGCGATCACCAGAGGAGGCGAAGTATCGGCAGCTCAAGTGGTGCGCCCTTGCTGGACTCCTCATCACCTTGCACGGTGTGACGTCATCAGCAGCAGGCCAGACTGCTATTCCTCGGCCACAGCAACAACAAATTGGATTCAGATCTCCCCAGTGTGCTTCTGGGGTACATGAGGGGCCATGCCTGTGTTTCAGCGGTCATGCTTTCGTACCAATGTCATTGCTTTCCAGACACACTCAACGTGTTGACTGGCTTTATGCAGTGCAAACGCCCGAGTCGCCAGCACACTATCAACTCCCGGAGTCACTGATCTGCTGTTCCACCTGGGTTTCGAGCACATGCCAGAGACTTCCAGTGAGGCCTCCACCAGTGCAGCTGCTGCAGCCCCGTTTGACCCAGCATCGCCCTCTGGAGTCATCCATCTACCTGTAGACCTTCCAGGGCAGCAGGAGCCCCTCTTCCATGGTGCACTATCGCTCCTCCGACCCCTGGTCGCAGATGCGGCCACAGGTATGCTCCCGCCAACTGCTGACGGGACTGTGTCCGGCTGGCGCACCTGGTATTTGCATGTGCCGTGTGCGTTGGCAATCCGTCTGCCAGCTGCTCGTCCCGAATCCCCTGTTCTTGAAGTCCATGATTTGCATGCGTGAAGTGAGCATTGCCTGCACCTTGGAGCGCCGCATGCCTGTCGATTCCGTTCGAGTTCCTCCGCCATCTGTCACGTGACCATTTGATCGCCGCCGTAATGCACCACACATCAACACTGCACTTGCGTGTGCACGCCATGGATGCCAATACCTAACAACGATCACCTGTTCACACGCAGAGTCTTGTGCCTTTCCTCGCCAACTCTCGCCAACTCTCCTACACACTGCGTTGCTGCCGCTGCGACCATATCATCGCATTGTGCCGCATGCAGGTGCCGAGCAGCCCTCGGACGCAGCAGGGCCATCAGCGCCCCCCCAACCCACACATACCCCACCTGCAGTTGCACCACAGCCACAACCCCCTCAGCCCCCCGCCCCCCCAGTCGCCACGCTGGCCGCAGCATCTGCGCCGCCCCCGACACAAGACGTGGACATGGCCGACCCCCAGCACGAAGACCCGGCTCCGCCGCCGCCGCCGCAGCCGCCGGCGAAGCCTGCGCCGGCGGCGCCGGGCGGCGGCGGCCTCGGCATGAGCCGAGAGGAGTGGCTGGCGCAGAACAAGAACAAGAGCAAGCGCGTTGTGTCCGTGGGGGGCATGGCGATGCCGACGAAGGCAGCCGTGAAGAAGCCGCCCGAGAAGGCGGCTGCGGCGTCTGCGAAGGAGGCCCCCCCTGCCCAGGAGCTGCCAGAGGAGTTCACCGGCCGGAACACCAAGGTGTGCACAGCCCCCTGTTCTGCGTTCCTTTCACCTTTTTACAGCTGTTTGGGATACACTGGGACCTTGGAATGCTGGCTTCCTGTCTCAGCCACCAGGAACATAACTGTACGCAGGTCATACATGCAGCAGCCGCATGCATCAGTCCTGCATGCAGCTGATGGCCTTGCCGCGCTGCTAATCCGCCCCCCAACCCCCTCCCTTCAGGCGCAGATGAGTTCAGACGAGCTTTGTTTAAATGTAGCTGGTCGCACTGCTGGTCGTTGCGCCTCGAGCGTCTGTGTTCGAGCAAGGAGCTCTCAGTCACACGATGTCCCCATGGACACTTCTCATTCAGCTGCAGCGTGCGTGAAACGCCAGTCCCGCCCGCCGCAGGTGCTGCTGCCGACAGCGCCGGGCACCGACGTGCCGGAGTGGTTCTTCGACCGCACTGGCGGCGACCTCAAGGCGGAGTTCCAGCGCACGCGGGCGGCGCGCGAGCAGCGCGAGACGCTGATGACGCGCGCCTGGCGCGAGAAGCTCGCGAAGGCCGGCCGCAAGCAGCACAAGTTCGCGACCGTGCGCGTTCGCTTCCCCGAGGGCGTGCTGCTCCAGGGTGCGCCCCTCCTCCACAGCACAGCTGCAGCCGCAGTGTGAATATCCCCCCCCCCCCCCCCCGCTCGCGGTTCTTCCGTGCGCCACCGGGCCTTGCAACTGCAGGGTTTGGCAGACTGTGCACCTGTAGGAGTGTTGGTGTTTCCTCACACACACGAGCCACCGGTGGTTGTTCTGGCAAAAGGCTGTCTGGGTGTGGACTACAACACCGCACAACACCTTTTCGATGTACATCCCCCTGTGAACGTGCCTCTTGTGGCCACTGTATTCTCCTGGCCCGTACGCTCCACGGATCCCATGCTATGCCTTCCACTTGCGGCAGGAGCAGCATGTGGGGCAGATCTCTCCGACACATGGCGACGGAACACCTGCGCATCTTTGCGACGTGGTTGTGTTTGTGCAGGCTGCTTCCTGCCGGGCGCGGCCGCGTTTGAGGTGCATGCATGGGTGCAAGAGCACCTCCGCGAGCTCGCGCCCTTCCAGCTCTCCAGCCCGGCGCTCCCCGGCAAGGCGAAGCACCTCGGCCACGACGGCACCGTGCAGACGGCGGGCCTCATGCCGTCGATCCAGCTCAACTTCCGCTGGGCCGACGGCCCCGCGGACGGGCCGACGCTGTCCGACGCGGCGATGGCGATGGCGCAGATGGACGAATGAGGCGTCGTGAGCGAGGCCGTCGGCGCCGCTGGGGAGCACTGGTGGCCACTCCCGTGAGGCCTCATGCGTGTGGTGGCATGCAGGTGCAGCAAGCAGGTGCTGGGGGGGGTGGGCAGTCACACGGCTAGTGAAGGCTAGAGATCACATGTTCGGCACAGACTTGCAGCTACGTGCTTCAGTGACGGCCTGGGGTGTCCCTGTGCGGCATGTCCGAAGGTATGCTGCGTGGCCCCCAGAGGGGAGGGGCACATGTCACCTGCCACACTCTGACTTATTTGTGGGGAGCGGTCACCATGGCGGCAGCGGGAAGGGAGCGGTAGGGAGCGTTTGTGCTGACAAGGTCGTCGCCCATTGCTGATGCACCGACTTTGGTTGCCAGGTTCAGGCGTGGCGCATTCCAGCCCGCATGCCTTGTTCCAGTGGCCCCCTAGTAGCAGTACTCGGATTCAGAGCAGCAGAATGGATGGCCGCCCGAGCCGTTGCATGGTGTATGGGTGCCTTGAGGCAGAACTGCTGGAGCCACCGGCGTCGCTGTGTGGCATGTGCTGCCTAGTGCGAACCTCCTGTGCTAGAAAGCAGTCGGAACGGAGAAGGTCACGCAGGGCTGGAAAATAAACAGCGAGTGCTGGGAGTTGATATAATTCATGACATCTATAGCAACTATATAACTTAAAATATGGATGGGGTCATGGTGGAATGGCAAGTCCAGGCATCAGAAAAGGATTGCTTGATGTGACAAATGGCACAATCACACCGTTCATATTACACAAGTAGATCTGGCGACCATGAGCCCAAGGCGTCATGCCTTGCACTCTCTCTACTGCAACACCACCATCGCCACACGATGTGCGGATCATCCCACTGCTACACTCCCGCCTGCCCATGCCGCTGCACACGCAACATACATCCCACAGCACCGTGACTCCACGGGAAGTAGTGGCCTCGGCGTCACACACGCGCTGTGCAGGCAGCCATGCGGTCTGACCTCATCTATACACCTTGTACCGTGAACCATGCAACACGAGACAAACTGTGCCCTCTGGCGTCTTGGATTACGCCATCTCGGCAGATGCATGAGGCCGTGCGGGGGCGGCCGTGCCGTGCTATGTGACGCCCACCAGGCACTCACATAGCACGGGAAGTGGCCGGGCCGTGTTGCCCCCTGCCCTGCACGGCATGATTATACCACGCATGCCCCTCCCCCTGCAGCCCACCGACTACTGCCCAATATATTGGGGATAACCATCAGCAAGCTCTCCGAGTGGCAGCGCGTGTGGTAACTCGTTTGTTCCGACTTCCAGAGGGTAGCGTGCAGGCAGGCCCACGGCATGTCCAATCACGACATCGGCGCGCTACGTCACAGCACAGCGCCGCAGCACACGCTGCCTCCGCGCACGTGTTCCATGGACCCGCACGGCAGCTCTGAGACGCCGTGCGCATGCCGGCGGGGCAGGCGCATGCCGCACGCTGCGCGGGGCCCCCCACCCGCGGCACCCCGCACTCCGCCAGCCCGCCGGCAAACCGGCGCGCTCTCAGCGCCAGCGGCCGTCAGCGGCCTGCGTGGTCGAGGCTGTGGCCGTGCACCTCGAGCTCCTGGCCGGCGCCGCAGGCCTGGTTGCCGCAACCGGTGTCGCCGCAGCCGGTGTCGCCGCAGCCGCCGCCGTCGCCTTGGTAGTCGCCGTCGCTCGGCAGGGGCTGCGGCTTCAGGCGGAGCTTGAGGCGGATGGCGTCCGAGCCGGTGAGGTAGTACCTGCGTGGCGTGGGCAGCAGCGTCAGCGGCGCTGGTGGCGTGCCGCGGGCAGCAGCGTGCCGTGAGGCTGCGTGGGCTCAGAGCCACATGGGCTCAGACAATGGACAGAGACGAGGCCAGCGGTGGCACGGCGTGCGTGCATGAGATCAAGGCAGAGAGCAGGATTCGTCGCGGTGGGAGAGCGACGGCAGCTTGCCCGATCCGCTCACACCACGCCCCAGGACAGAATCCACAGCTTTGAGGTCCATTCCGTCCTCCATGAGCACCCACATCTGGAGTGTGCATGCAAGGAGCCGCAGGACACCTAACGGCACACTGTCCTTGATGGCGGCGGCAGCTGTGGCCACTGGCGGCCACCGCCTCAGCCCGCCCGGCTCCTTGCATACGCCATCATCGCAATTGCAGCCACCATGCCAACACAGCAGTGAACCCTGATCGTCGGACCCGGGAACGGCCCTGTGGACGCGGCGGCGCTGAATCCGCCGCACAGTCACACGAACCACCTCCTCAACTCTTGTGCCCTCATCCATGCAGTATAGCTTGTCTGTAGACGGAGCGCGTGTGGGCAGCGCGTGTGGGCTCCGTCTACACTTTTGCAGGCGTTGCCCCGCGCTCCGTGCTCCGTGCTGTGTGGCCCTCGGAGGTGCTCACACAGGCATGCAGGGCAGGCGGGCGGGCGGCGCACCGGCGGAGGCGCTTCTCCTTGAGGAAGCCGAGGCGGGTGTAGAGCGCGAGGGCGGCGCCGTTGTGAGCCTCGCACTCCAGTGCCACCTCCCCGACGTCCTCCGCCACCATCGACTCGATCGCCCGCTTCGCGAGCTCCGAGCCTGCGCCAGGAAGAATGCAACGTGTCTGTTCCGAAACAACGGCCAACAGGGGCACTGCGGGGGGGGGGGGGGGGGGGGGGGGGTGTCGGAGAGTGGTGGTGGGGCCGGTGGCACCACGGCAGACCAACAAAAAAACTTAACATGCATGTAAGCAGGCAACGACCGCAGGCCAGCAGCGCGACAGCTCGCAGGCGCCGGTGTCAACATGACTGGATGCGATGAATTGTGGTCGGAGCTCGCAGTGCTACGGCATAGAGGAGCAGCGCGTGAGAGCCGCCGGGGTGGATGGCGACAGCGCCGCCGGGGAGTGGCACACGTGCCCGGGGTGTGCCGACGGCAGCCCCTTGCAGATGAACTCGCAGCAGAGCGCAAGCTCCGAGTTTTGTGACGGCCTGGCGCACACGTACATGATGTGTGCGGCGTTTCTCGCTACGTACAGCATGACCCCTTGCGCCCTTGCAGATGAACTCGCAGCAGAGCGCAAGCTCCGAAAGCTGTGACAGCCTGGCGCACACACACATGATGTGTGCGATGTTTCTTATTACGTACAGCATGACCCCTTGCGCCCTTGCAGCTGGCCCATGCAGCAGGACTGGCACTTGTCTGGCATGCAGAGACAGTAGAACAGGCATGCACCCCCAGTACATACTGGGTCCATAGCAAGGGGAGCCCTGACTGCTTTTTCTGCTGCCAGGTAACCCGCCAGGAGGCATATGTATGACTTCCTGGGAAATAGGCCAGTGATCGATGGGGAGCCGCACCAATCCCGAGTTTCCTATGCGCTTTGAGAACCACAATCATGCCGAGGTAGCCCCGCTTGACCCCGTTAGCGCGCTCATCGATTTTGCAGACGACGACGCCTACGGGCTGGTCGTTCACATAGCAGAAATGGCACAGTTGCGGCCAAGGATTCAGAAATAGGCGATATGTGAAGATTGAGTATGGCTCGCTCAGCTCTGGGTCTACAAGCTGCTTGACGAGCTCGATGTCCTGTTCGCCTGTGTACTGCAATGAAAAGCACCACTCAAATCATAATCGTACTGGGTGCGTCGCTGGGGGCTGTGCCTGCGAAAGGGAAGTTCACGGGGTTGACAACGCATACAGGCAGTGCTGGCTGTGGCTCGTGTGACGCATCAGCATTGCTCATACACAAGCCGAAATCTCGAATTAAGATCCTCACCTGTTCATATCGTATGTCTGGTTTGCTGTCGGCGGACAGCGGCTCGTTATTTGTGATGTTTGCACTCATACCTTGCTATGCTACACGACTGTACCATGCCCGGCCGAAGATCCTACTTCATGCGCTGTTATCGTACTTTCGTAACATTTTTGTCTGTACAAACTTGTTTCAAGAGCAGGTCAGGAGCTATTCTGAGACCTTGCTGCAGTCCGCAGTAAAACACAACCGCCAGACACGGATCGCTTGACGAGCCTTTCACACACAGTGGAATTCACGGCAGCTGTACCTGCCACCCAACATCCTCACTATGGTCACAAGTGATGTATTTGATCTTGACATGAGCTCAGCTGGGTCGCGAGTCGAAGGACGAAACGCTTGTAGACACCGGCCAGATCAGCCGGGAGCTCCTCACGCATTGACATGCGATGTTGGCGAGCTGGTCACCATAGTTCGTGGTGCAGCTCTATGTCTCTCCAAATCATGCTGGAAAATATGGGGGTAATGCGTGCAGTGGTGTAAGCCCCGGCGTTGCGAGCATGCCTGGTACCTTGTATTGGCACACCGTGCACAATAGTCCTTTGCAGCAGGCCAGCTAATTGTGTACATCGAAGGACACACGCTCTAACAGCTGCATAGGCTTGCATCCACGTGGCCGCCAGGCTCGCTAAACCGATCCATGGCTACATGATCCAGATAGAGTCCCGCTGGCTGAGCCTCGTTGCAACAATGATGGTGGCAGAATCGATGTTTGCCCCACTCAGACCCATCCCAAAAGCCTAAACCTTGGATCAGTTTCTTCATTCATGATGTTCTGATTGCCTTTGTTTCGATGGTCTGGGAAAACATGCAAGCCTAGCATGCGGCACCCGAGGCATTGCCACTGTGCTTCGCTGGTACTTGCCCTTTCTCCAAGAGGGCAGGACACCGGTCATGTCGTTGCGCGGGGTACACTGTTGCACCAAAGTGCTGAATAGCGTTCAGAGATGTGGACCGAAAAGCTGCGTGCAGCTGTATCACCTTCACATGCCGGCCGGCCTGCGCGATTGCGCGATCGCACCGGCAACGCGCCGCCTTCCACGCTGCGTTGCGAGCACGTGTCTGAAAAAGGTATGCGACGCATGGCATTGACAATCCTCGGATGCAAGCGCTTATGGCACGGCGAGCGTGCACGCGGCAGCGGACGTGTCATTTCATGCTGCACAATTTCGGGTGATAGAAGACGGCCACATTATTGCTGAAGCGAAGTTGACGCCACAGCAGCCCAAACGAGCAATGACCATTCCAGTACAAGCCAACGACGCGTACTTGGTTTGCTGACCGCTGGCTCAGCATCTGTGGCACCAGCAAGCAGCATCAGCTGACTGCAGCGTTGATTTAGACCCAGAATACGATCATGTGTACCTGCCTCTGGCATCCACACGTAGGTCAAGTTTGTTCGTGTGACCTTCAGTCACCATGGTTTTCTTGATCGGATTGTGGCTGTCGTTGTAATCTAATAAGAGCTGGCCTGGCACTCAGCAGCGATGAGGCTTCCTGTGGAGGCCAGTGTTGGGTCGCTTTGCAGCATTTCCAGGGCTGTCACCTCGAAATTAGATATGAATATTCGGAATTGTTATGATCAGGCTCGAGCCTTCCTGTGCAGACACTCAGCAGAGCTCACTCCGAGTCAGCACAGCCTGCCTGGCCTGACCACCTCCACCATGCCACCAGTGCAAACAGACAGCCAAGTAACCCACCATGTCCACTGAGTTCTGCAGAGGTGGCGTCTGGTGATGTGAATTACTCTTGGCAAGGCTTCATCTGCATGGCTGTGCATGCTCCACGGTCTCCCATCATCTGTGCTTCTTAGATGTTATGTTCCCAGCAGGCCCTTCGAGACGTGTGTTTCAAGAATATGTGAGATAAACTTACAGTCGAAGGAGATCTCTGCATGACCGCCCCAAAGGTCAAAGCAGTCTTCTAGCAGCATTCTGTGCCTTGTCATTGGCTTGCCAGTGACTTACGTAGGAAGCCTACGTAGCCTATGCCATAGGGTAATGCATCCACACACGTTTTCCTTGTGTGGACGTATGTAAAGTAAAAGTAAGTCTAAATATGTGCAAGAGTGATACAGCTGGAGAGTGATACAGCTCTAGAGCACCACAGCCAGCATGGCTACTGCCATACCCGTCCGGTGCTTCAGCAGGTCTCTTCGCCATGATGGTGCAAGTGGACTCCTGTCACAAGCCGTCCCTCGGTGATGCGTCTGCATGCATGCGAGCTGCACATTCGTGGCATGGTGAGCTGCCGTTGTGGCTCAGCTGTGACGCCCCCTGTGCATCACTATGATCTCAACCTCGGAAGGCTGCAGCACAGTCTATTTTTCAAAGAATATGTTGTGCTGAAGAGGACATTGACAACTACGGACCACATATGCCGATCGGCAAATGTGGTCCGGAGTTGTCAATGTCCTCTTCAGCATACGGCTCAGTAACTGCAGACTTATTTTACTTTACAATGACATGCTCACAAATCAGCTTCAGTGCAACGAATCGCAGGAGCTCCAGGCAGTGCACACAGCCGGCTCTCCCTGTGCCTGGGCCTGCGATGACGGGCTCACAGCGCAGCCTGCACAATACCTACATACACATGCACCAATTAACTGCATCTTCAACATCATAGTTAACTGCATCTTCACCACGGCCTAGTGCTACGGATGCGAGAATAGGTTCGAGAATGGCTTCCCAGAACCGGCAGCACGCCCGGCCTCTGTCCTCTGCAAGTACATCTCCACCCGGAACGCAAACAAACCAATACGATTCGGCTGCGGTGCCACCCGCCCCTCCAACTCTGCCTGTGTGACACGTGCAGATAACCAACACAACAACCACACAGATTCACCGAGATTGGAAAGGCAAGGGACCTCCTGGCGCTGTCTCTGTGAGGCCCACTTCAATCGCGCCGTGACCGCACACCACCATACACAAATGCACATCGGCATGCATGTCGACCCCGGCGGCCACTGCAGCGGTGTATGCATGCAGCTGCGCCGTGAGTTCTTAAACACTCAAGCACAGCACGGCCCTACGCCTCTGTGGTGGTCCTCGAGGTGAAGAGGCGGGAGCAGGTGGCGTGGAAGGCGCGCATGGCCGTGCGGGCCGCGGGGTCGCGCCGCAGCAGCGCCAGCACCGGCTCCCGCAGCACTCCGAGCCGCCGCCGCACGCGCGGCCTCAGGTCGCCCTCCCACGGCAGCGGAAGGCCCCCCCCCAGCCGCTTCATCACCTGTACCGCAGAATCAGTCAGAATGCAGATATCTATGTACATACATGTATGTATCAACTTCCCAAGACGGACTTGGGGTCAGCACGCTGCGTGCACAGCGTTTCAGGTGTCAGCTTTGATCGCAGTGCGCTGCGCTCTGGTGACTTAGCAGCTGGCCCCCCCAGCGTCTCCATGGCGTGACATTGCAATCCTGTATCAGTGCGGCTACCTGGATGCACGCATGCGTAAGCGAAACAACATGCCACAAGAAACGTGAGAGCTGCTTTCTCTAGCAAACAGACGGGGGCTCTACAACACTGTGCTTGGACATGTATCATAAGGTTGGTTGTGTAACACTTGGTCAGACAAGCAGGTGGTTGCAGCAAAGCACATGCATGCAGGGCGCACCCCCGCTACTCCGTCCCCGACGAGGTCAAACGGCGGCGCCCCGGTCAAGAGCTCCCACGCCATCACCCCCAGCGACCACGCATCCAGCTGCGGCGTGGACTCGATGGTGTGCTTCTTCAGGAGGAACGCGTGCGCAACCTCCGGAGCGGCGTAGGCGAGCGTGAAGCTCAGCGGCGCCTGCTCCCCCACCCGCGCGACGCACCCAAAGTCGATGACCGTCCAGCGGTTCTGCCGCGGCAGCCACATGACGTTGGCGGGCTTGAGGTCGCGGTGCACGTAGCCGGCGTCATGCATATCCGCGAGGCGCAGCGAGATGTTGGACAGCACCTGCAGTGGCATCAGATCAGCCGACGCGTTCGTTGTGATCGGCAGCGAAATCGCCGTGCGCCCATGTCCATTCTGGGCTGCGGCTTATAGCCGCAATCACATCATCGAGCAGGCACACTCAATAGATCTAGAGCTCATTATCGCCCCCCGACTGTCTGCAATCACTTCCTTTGAGCCATTGCAAGTGAGCAGCGCGGCCAGAATCGATCATCATTCCGAAAATAATCCTGTGCCAAGGGGCATGTATAGTAGTGGACTGTAACGATGCGCCACGGAAGGTGCAAGAGCGCACAGCGACGGCCATGAAGAGGTCTGGCGCAGCACGGTCGCTCCAGTCGTGCAAGCTCTCCCCCTTCTCCATTACAATGCATGGCGGCAGCGGTCGGCCCCGGGGGTCCTCCAGGCCCCCCGCCGCGCCGCCGCACACCGCCTCCACCTGTGGCAGGAACCGCGCCACCACCTCCGACATTGGGACGTCGTCGCCGCCGCCATGCGCGCTCGTCTCGGCGTCCGCGCGGGCAACGACGTCCGGGGAGAGTCCGCTGCGGAGGTAGGGGAAGGCTGCGGCGTAGATGGCGGCCTCGGTGAGGAAGGAGTCCCAGTCGAGGAAGAACTTGATCGCGTACACGTTGCGGCTCTGAGCTTCCTCAGCAAACTGGACGACCGCCTGCCCTGCAGCCTGCGTTGTGCTGATCATTTCGGCTTTGATTTGTTTTCAACATCTTCGGGATGGATGGAATCTGAGGAGTACAGTCTCCTATAGGTAAGGTAAGCAGAACGTGGCTGCTCTGAGACCAGGCTGCTGACTGTTGCGGCTACAATTTACGGCTGGATCCCCCCGACTCTTGCACATGCATGCGTCAGAAGCGCACCTCCGCGGCGGCGGTGCTCCCGCCCGAGCAGCTCAAACCGGTTCAGGAACAGGGGGCCCACGGCAAAGCAGTCCAGCTGCCGCAGCAGCGTTGCCACCATACCCCGCATGCGCAGCGGTCCCGCACCCTCAGTCAAACTGACAGTGCTGTCCACCGTGCCCCTCAAACATGTGGCGTCGAACGTCGTGCAGCTGCTGCCGCAGCTCTGTCTCAGGTCATACGGTGCAACAACGACCGTGCTCCCCGACTCCTGCGACTGCGCGTTCAGTGACTCCTCCAGGGTTTTCGCCGCCGCAGCACCAGCGAGTGGCGCAGTGTTATGACCCGCCAGCCCGCCAAGGCCGAGTGGCGGCCTTGGCGCTCCATCGTCCGTAGCCCAGACTTGCAGCGCCGTTGACTGCGTTGCCGCAGGGCTGTGGAGGCGCCACGAGCTGCCGCTGCTGTCATCCGGCGCGGCCTCAGCCCGCTCCGTCAGCGCGGCGCCCTGCGTCTCAAGGACTGGTGCGGCCATGAGCCGCGCGACCTCTGC
This sequence comes from Ulva prolifera, assembly GCA_023078555.1. NCBI lineage: Eukaryota > Viridiplantae > Chlorophyta > Ulvophyceae > Ulvales > Ulvaceae > Ulva > Ulva prolifera. The sequence goes on along the minus strand of CM041200.1, from coordinate 8,490,859 downwards.
CGGCAGCGCATACTCGAAATCGTCGTTCATTGCGGAGGACGGGATCACTGCGGGGGGGGCGCCGCTGCGGGGGGCAGGGTGTCGCCCTTGCGAGATGCCGTTTTCGATATCACTGGCAGCCGCAGTGCCTGCGTCGCCCGCCTGCACCGCGACGATGACCAATTGCGACCAAGTCAAGCTCTGCTTCACTTCGCTTCACCATGCACCATGCAGCATCGACTACAGGTGGCCAGGCCGCGCCTATTACTCCTACCCCACTACCTGTCGCTGTTGGCGGCTTCGCTGGTCCATGGAGTAAAGTAATTCTGCAATTACTTAGCCGTAGTGGAGAGGACATTGACAATTTCGAATGAACGGGGCCACATGCCGATCTATGACAAGAACTGCTGTGTGTGTTGCATGCGAGCCCTTGTGCAATGGGAGCCCTTTCCATATGCATGCAGAGCATGATCACTATAGCTACGAACGACATGCAGTGCGCTTGTCAGGTGAGCACTGGACCCCACGGATGCATGCATATGCTCTGGTTCATGACCGTCATGAACCATTGAAGTGACTTCAATGCAAGCGTGCTTTGGCGTTACTTTTTGACATCTATCACATATGTGATGCATGGTCTGCAACATACGTTCGAATGCTGCTGCACCCGACGGGGGCTGCTTCATCATGATGTGGGCTCCAGGCACGGGGGGACAGAAATCGCACGGCAGTAGATTTGCGTCCATCGGGCGTCCAGAACGATCGCCACGCCTCGAGCGCGTTTGTCTGCGCCGCCTTCTGACCTTTCGGCCGCAGCCGGCTGCTTGGCCGCCGCATGGCCAGCGCCGCCCACACCGCCGCCACAACCGCACTCGCCACCGCGACCGCTACCACCGCAGCCGCAATTTCCACGCGCCCGATCGCCCCGCTAGATGGCCTGCTCGCTGCCGGATGCGGCGCGGCAGCGTCCCAGGCCCCTCCCATCCGCAGCCCTGGCACAAGCACCCCCGGCGGCACCGGCGACGCAACCGCAACGCTATTGCGCTTGACAGGATCCGGCGGCGGTGCGACGACGAACGGCGGCCACGGCACCTCCGGCGGCGGCAGCACGCCCAGCGCAGCGCGTACCGCTTGTAGCCATGGCGACTCGTCCGAAAGCAGATCCTCCGACAGCCACAGTGCGTACGGCATGTCCGAGCCAGGGATTAGCTGCGCGTCAGGACCCGAACGGTTGATCACGCGTTGTCGAGCCTGCATTGACGATTGGGGACAGCCAGGGTTCACGCGGCCCTCGGCGAGCGGCAGATAGACACAGTCGCTCATCACCTGCGGCCCCGTCTCGCCGATCCGAAGCTCTTCTCCAAACATCCCCCGCTCGGCAAACGGCACCGGCGTGACCGTGACATCGTACGCCGCATCGTCCTCCGCATCGTACGCCACTGGAGCGTCTGCAGCCTCGTAGTCGTTTCTTGTCGTGCTGACGACGGCGCCGTTGTGGAGGGACACGTTGGCGAGGGAGACGTTGGATAAGTGCACGGCACCGTTGTACGAGACGTCGACGAGCTCGACGGGCAGCTGCATGTTGCGGAAGATGGTGTCCACGACATTGGCGATGCCGCCGCGGAAGACCATGAGCGGCGAGCGGGCCCCGGACCAGTCTGTGATGACGCAGTCTGCATGCATGAGGCTTGAGCTGCGTTCACACTGTTTCATGAGGATGGATTGATCATATGAGAGGGATCACTGTCTGTGTGCACGTATGCGTGCATGCCAGGCGTGCGTGTGCATGAGGAGCATGCATTCACTTGTACGCATGTTCAGCGCGGAGTCTGAATTTGCAGGTGACTGCGACTGGAAAAAATCTTGCCTTTTTTGGCGTTGTTCGAACAACAGTGAGCATGTGACAGTCGGAATCATTCGGTATAGTATCAATCATGACCCTGCACCTGGAGATCATACTTTCGTGGACAGGTATGCAGCACACCCTTCAGATACAGGCTAGCCGTCCGCATCACCGCCCCGGCCGCCTTCCCCCGGGAGTCGCCATGCATGGTCACATTCGTCACATACATGCCCGCCGTCTCATCGGCCGCAGACTCCGCCGAGAGGAGAGTGAAATGAGACAGAACATTCGTCCTTGCTACCTTGAGGTACAGGTTGTCCACCCAGAAGGGGCCGAGGTTGCTCATGAGCAGGGTGTCGGGCACCAGCAGGAGGCACTGCCGGGGCTTCAGGGGCAACAGGGCGGACGCCTCAGCCGGGGAAAGGCCGAGGGCGGCCGCGGCGTCGGGGTCGCTGCAGTTGCCCTGCAGCAGCGCGGCATGCATGCGAGTGAGTCCATGCTGCGTGCTGCGTGCTGCGGCGACGGCCGGGTCACAGCGGATTCATTCGGAGACGCTTGGGCCATGTGTACAACACGCATGCATGTGGCTGAGCCCACCACGAAGTCCGGGCTTGGCCTCTGGTGAACATGAGCAAGTGCGGATGCATATGCATATGCATGGCAGGCACACATCATGGGTTCCAGTCTTCCAGCATGATGTATCATCGAGGAACTGAATGTCAATGCATTGTACCTGCGCAGGCAAAGTTTGAAAGTTTCTCTGGTTGCCATGCAACACAACTGCACAACTGCAACACAACAATGAGCTCCCACACCCTACAGCCGGCCGCCCTGACCACTGCCGCACTCGTGGCCACCGCCTCTCCTCGCGCTCCTAGCGCCGACACCCTCGTCCGACCGGACGTCACCAGGTGTGCGAGGTACGACGCAATCAGACCATATATATATATATATATATATATATATATATATATATATATATATATATATATATATATATATATATATATATATATATATATATATATATATATATATATATATATATATATATATATCATATATCATATATGATGACAGTGCTGGGGACGTGATGTGCGGCCACTGTCGATCTGTGCGAGTCTGCATGCATGCTGCGCAGCGTTTCCATGCCGACGGTGACGGCCCCCACGGGTCCATGTGCTCGCGTTTGGACCGGAATGGGGTGTACACCCTGCAGTGCAGACGCCAGGACACAATATACGATTTGGAATTATGGGCAGGCGGGGGCGGGAGCGCACACGCATGGAGCGCATGCCTTCTTGGGCGAGAATGACAGTGATACGCAACTGATTGGGCCCGACGCCCCGAGATTCGCCGGCGTAAAGTCGATATTGCCGCTCCAGGCTGCGCAGGTCGAGGTGGCTGCGGATCTCGATGTCTCGGGCGGCGGCAGCCCCAGCCTCCAGTAGGGTGGTTGCCGACTCCACCACGGTGACGGCCGCGGGCGCGGCAATGGGCGCTTGAGGGGATGTTGCCCGCTGAATCATGCCCTGCAGCGCAACAGAGCGGCGTGACATGACAGCTGTAATTGCTTGAGCTATGATCGATGTTGACGAGGAGGGTACTACTATTTGTCCTGGTGCTGCAGGGGCAACGAGGCCGCAAGGCAATTGCAAGTGCATGGTGGCATGATCCTACCGAGGCCTCCACAGCCGCGCTTGCCTCGCGTGGTGGAACTTTGCATCTGTAAAGAGGCCAGATGCTGCTCATTGACTTGAGCTCGAGTAGTGCGTGTGTGTGCACCATGTGGACAGGGGCACACTGTCAGGTAGCGCAGCAGCCAGGATGCTGAGTGTGTTGCATGGAGGTAACCGTCATGGCCGGCCCGGACAGCCACGCTGGTTCATGCCCATTCCGGTGATGAGAAGCTCCTCAGGGGCCCTCCCCGCCACCGTGTGCACAAGTGGGTATACCCGCCACAACTGCACATTGAATAGGACAGGAGGAGAAAGGCAACGAGCCTAGGCGGGTACTACTAGCAGTAGCGTCACGAACACAGGAAAGGGCATGTGCAATTGCAATGCACATTGTGCATATGGAAGCGCTGGTGGCTCTCCCACTCGGCATGTACATGCCACGTGGTCCGTATGTTAGCTGAGATTCGGCGTGTGCACCACCTGACTGTGTTTGTTTTCTCCCGTTCACTCTTTTGTACCACCACCTCAGGCTGACTAGTCACCGAGCCCCATGCTGAGCAGCACAGTACTGTGCTGCTCAGCATGAGCCTCGGTGAAGTTCATGTGGACGCGGGTGCCAGAGGCGTGGTTACAAGGGTGGATCATGCATAACAGGGAAGAGAGCAGCAGATGCCAGCAACGCTGTCGTTCCGTTCTCAGCTCAGCTACAACATTTTGATCCTTTCCTGTGGCCAGAAACTGGTGCCAGCAGCACGAGCTCAAGCGTGTACGAACGAGGACTGCAGCGTGTACGAACGAGGACTGCGTGCATGCGCAGAGCTGTTGCGTAACAAGGGACCGGCAGAACCGAGCATGGTAGCAGGAGCACAAACCTTTTTGTCATTCAGGCTTCCACACTGCAATAAGTGCTGGTCTCACTTGGGAGCGGAGCGAGGGCGACGCGCACGGCAGGCGAGGCAGCCTCCCTTGGACCTCCTAACCTCCGACACAGGTGACCGGGCACACTGGCGCTCGCAGGAAACGGAAATTCTGTGCAACACGAGCGCATTATGCGTGGCAAGCCACCCCGCGGGGATCTAGCTTGCCCGCTCCAGCCAGATCGCATCGATTGTAGCATTTGACTTTCCACGTGCATGTGCACCTTCGCACTGTGCACACTTGTGACGGGTCTCAGCGAGCAGTGCCCGAAGATCTCTTGCAAAACTGTGCACTTGCAAAAGTGTGCGTGTCATGGAGGTGCAAGCCCCCGCCGCGCAGTAACCGTGTACAGGTTCAGCACAGTCGACGCGACCAGCAGGCTGCAGCATGCAGGGTCAAGAGTTGCGCATGCATGCATGGCCATATGGAGTGCGTAATGTACAAAAGAGTGAACGCGAGAAAACAAACACTGAAACCGAATCTCATCCGAATCAACATCAACATACACTCACACACACACACACACGAACACCACAACCGCACTCACACCTCAGTCCGGCAGGATCGCGTCCTATAGGCCCGCATCATACCGCAACCCCTCAGGCTGCTAGCTCCCGAGACATCACAAGCCCAGCCTTCCGATACATGTCCGCATTGCCCCGCTGTAACGACTCTTTTGTAACACAGACAACACCCGCAGCGCCCACTGGAAAAAGGCGCCTTTGGAGATGCGCCCACTGGCAGCGGCCACATCCCCCAACTGACCGACATACCTATGGATACTCTGCATCACTGCAGCAATATTAATTACTTTTTTGCGACAGCTGCAATCGCACCGTGCTTACATAACCGTGGGGCGCCGCACCAAAGATTCACCGAGTACGCAATTGTGTTAATTAACACACGATTTCACGAACAAGCGTGAACACTTGAAGCGTGAAAGAACATCAATCTGGCACCAATCACATCCAGACACTGACATCGGAAGCGGTCGACCGAGACCGATGGGACACAAGACAAAAAAACCTCGGAGAGGCATGGTCCTCGGCAGTGGTGAACACTCGCGATCGGCTCGAAAGTCGGGTGGAAAATGTTTTTGGGGCCAATTCCGCGCAGTTTGCTGGAATGGCGCGGGGCTCGGTGACAGTTTACCAAAAACTTAGCGTTCTGCCAGACCGGTGGGCGACGAGCAAATGCACGGCGTCAGCCGCGCGCTTGCGAGGAGCCTGCGGGGCCGTTCCAGCAAACTGCGAAAAATGGGGTGCTTGACGAATGTTCTGCTCTGCATTGTGCACAGACGTGGCGGCTGGCACGTCAGGCTTGACGTCATCCCCACAGTGCCGGCCAGCGATGCGTTCGTGTGCTCAAGCTCATGAAGAAGTGTGTCATAGTTCACAGCTTTAAAGGAAGGAAGTCCTGTGCAGCGATAGGCATACCACTTCATGAGTACTTTTGAAAAATGAGTGGCCTGCCCGGTCCCGCAGGCTCCAAGAGCCGCCAGTCTTTTAGTGGGCTTTGGCTTCATGAAGCCAAAGTCCACTAAAGACTGGTGGTTCTTTTGAAAGCCCACTTCAGTTCAATTCAGCGACGAGCATATGCGCGGCGATAGCTGTGCTTTTGCGAGGAGCCCCTCTCCGCGCACAAACAAATAAGTGCACCTGACACCCCGAGCAGGTTGAAAAGACAGAGCGGATCCGCATCGATGCTCCGATGTGAAAATCAGAGTGGCCCCGACATCTCGGGGGCAAAAAAACTAGTTTGTACACCACGTGGTGTGCACTGGCCCCCGGCGGTCCAGGCCGAGCTGCAGCATGCGCGTGCTAATTTCGCCGACGGACCGGCGCCGGCTCCTGTAAATCCCGGTTCGCGGATCCGCAGGCTGTGCCTTATGTGGGAGATGGTCATGGAGGCGGTGGCGGCTGTGGCCGCGACCCACCGGGAATCGCCAGCCAGCCCGGTGTCGGGCCGGCTGACGATTAATAAATAAATTCAGCCGTATGGCTGAACGTTCGAGACGATTTTATCAGCATGCATATATGCCCGTCCTCAGTCAGGCCACCGACGCAACGCTGGCGGTTGTCCGCCGCAACCTGCCCGGCATGCTGCCACGGGAGACATTCTTGCTTGTCGGGGTCCTGTTGGGCCTGAAGAATCCAGACGGCGGCGACCGGCCGATCGCCGTAGCGAGGAGACCTGGTTACGCGTTGCGCCGATGTGCGCCCTGCGCAATATCATAGACGAATGATTCGCCCGGGGCCCGTAGCATCATGCATATGATATGGGAAAGCCTGGCGCCGCTGCAGTTCGGCGTCGGCACGCAGGGCAGGACGGAGACTATCCAGCCTGTTGTCTGCATTCGCGGAGGGTGAATCATCTGCATCAACCCCGCGCGGCCGCGTTTGCGGCGATGAAGGAGCTAGTGCTGCTGCCCTTCATGCAGTTTACGTACGGCGTGGGGGCCCCGCCGCACGTCGCCGCTGCTGCAGAGGACGTCAAGCCGGCCGTGTGCCAGCGCGGTGTCTGTTAAGGCGGCCCCCCTGGCCCGCTGCTTTTTCCATTGACCCTGCAGCCTGTCTTGGAGCGCTTCATGCTCATTGCGCAATGTGTCAGCTGCAGCTTCCGGCGCCTCGGTGGTGGTGGGCCTGGACGACATCAGCATCGCGGGCGACCTTGCATCTAGGGCTGAGGTGTTCCGCTGGGTGTGCATGGAAGCTGGCGGCATACGCATGCGCATATGCGCAGCATCGGGCTTGAGGTGAACGCGGCCATGGAAATGCGGTTCACGGTGCCGACACCGCAGCCCTGTGTTACTAAGTAGTACAAAAGAGTGAGCGGGGGAAGACAATTGACTCAAGTTTTTTGTCTGTGTCGTAGGTGTTGTGAATTGGTATGTATCGGGATTACAGCGGACCAACAATGCGATGTGTTACGATAGGTATGGGAGGAGCTATGCAGGCGCAATGGCTATCTGATCTGCTAATGCTGCAATCTCAAGAGAAAATTTAACTTAAATTGATCCTGGCTCTGGGGAAGTCGAGCAGACTTGTTGCAGCAGATGAGCATCAGTGCTGGCTCGGGGGAAGTCGATAGAGAAGTGAACTCAGGAGAAACTTTGAACCTCAGGAGAAGATTTAAGAGAAGGCACTCTGATCGATGAGGGAGTACTCCCTCTAGTGGCCGGCTTGGACAGGGTCTCAGGGGAAGATCAAGCCAGCAACTACTTTCAGTATTGGCTCAAGTAGAAACTTGAGGAAGTCGAGTGCTCAAAGGAAGCATGAGGAATCTCAAGGGAAGCAGACCGGGCCTCAGGGGAAGGTTCCAGAACATCATCTCAGGGGAGGTGTGGCAATCCAGTGATATGGCCGCTATACCACTGGGGTATACCGGCCATATCACTGGATTGCCACAGGAGGCCTGTGTTCAAAGAGTTACTGCATGTACCAGCTCTGAGCTGGCAGCTCAGAAGAGGCAGGCGTTGACTGTTTGATGTCATGTTTGATGTATTCCTAGATACTAAGTCAGGGGGAATGTCGAAATGTGATTTAGCATCTAGAAACACCTGGAAGCTAGTACGTGTCGAGGCCTATAGAGGCCTAGGCCGACCTGGACCTGACAGAAGGATCTGTACACACGGATGTGTGTCTGCTGATCCTTCTGTTTGGTCTGGGTCTGTCTAGGCCTCTATAGGCCGTGACACGTACTAGCTTCCAGATGTTTCTAGATGCTGAGTCACATTTCAATTGAAATTAACGGTAGCAAAAAAAAACGGCTGGGTTTGCTGCCTGTAGTGCCGGCGCTGCCTGCCTCGCTGGCTTTGTCCTCGTAACACATTCACTTTCCTTCACATACTTCATTCTTGGCCACTTGTGCACAGGCTGATCGATCGTACGAGGTGAATCCGCATGCGCTGGGCCCAGCGTTCATACATGCTCTACCATGCACCGGCAACCTACTTTGCGGGACCGTTTGAAGCCGCATCAAACTTTGACACTGCTAGGATTGGTTGCAAAAGGGTGAACGGCTAGGATAAGTACCTTACAGTGCTGCTGAATTGAAAGCGCACATGTGTACAGCTGCAGCGTCGACGAGCGCGTTGCCGGTGCATGGTATTTACAAAAGAGTGAACGGGAGAAAACAAACACTGAAACCAGCCACTGCATGTATGCGCGCGCGTATGCGCCGTGGCCGGCGAGCTGCAGGAGATACCGGTAAACTTGTTATCGCGCCGGCACTGGTGACAGACTGCCGACGTGCTGCAGCCACAGTGGCACGCAGCCGCCGTCCGGGGGGCGACTCGGTCGCGGAGGCCTCCGGGCTCCCTCGGATGTGTGAGCGACATATATACCTTGCGGGTTGACGGCACACGCCCCCCAGCTGCAGAGTCGTTGTCTATCACATCTACATATATGTAGGCTATATAGCCTAGGCCTTACACTACTTCGAGACGCCCAAATCCGGGAGCCGACCATTGATTCGAAAGGTGTGACACTGTAGCTATCGGCACATATGCCTGACATGTATACATGCACATGTGCCACAGAGGAGTCTGTTACAGATGTGTGAACGCCCTTACATATTGTATTACCCTGATCCGAATCAATATGCACACGCGTGTGAGTGTAATATTACAAAAGAGTGAACGGGAGAAAACAAACACTGAAACCGAATCTCATCCGCATCAACATCAAAACCAGAGTTGCATTAATACGCGTATCTTTCGATTTCGGTACGTTTAATACGCGTATTTTATGCATACGTACTATATCAGCGTACAGTACGCGCGTACGTTTCGGACTTAACCGATTTCGGAGAGCCTGGAGCTCCATGGAGCTCTGCACTGTGGTGCACCTCTAGCCACAAGGCCAAAGAAGGTTTTGAACATCCCTTGCATTGCATGATGAACCTGAGTAACCTGATCACCTGATTGACTACTAGTTCATTGTACTATTCTCTGCAATAGTGTGCCTAAGCACAGATGACAGTGACCGTGGCACCACGTCTGGCCATCACGGGCTTGGCGCCTCCGGCGCCAAGCCAGCAATGTAGCCTATACAGCGTACTTTTCAACCCCCCCTGATAATAGCCAACGTACCATACGCGTATTTTTGCCTAACGTACTTTATCACGAAACGTACTAATGCAACTCTGATCAAAACACACTCACACGAACACAACAACCACACTCACTACTCAGTCCGGCAGGATCGCGTCCTCCAGGCCCGCATCATACCGCAACCCCTGCTCCCGAGAGATGACAAGCCCAGACTTCCGATACATATCCGCATTGCCACGCTGCAATGACACCGACAACACCCGCAGCGCCCACTGGACAAAAGCGCCTTTGGAGATGCGCCCACTGGCAGCGGCCACATCCCCCAACTGACCGACGAACCTCACGGCAGCCTTGCCCATGAAGCCACACGATTCGACCGCAAACGGAACAAACCGGAACGCGGCATGGTCAGGCACGTCCCGCCGGAAGCGGTCCCGCTTCCTGTCCTCCGCCCGCTCCGTCGTCGCGCCCGTCTCCCGCGCCGCAGCGGCCACGTATGAGGCCGCCGGCGCATGTGTGACCACGACGTCCACGGCCGCCATCTCCAGGCGCGGCATGACCACGACGACGTCCCCGCGGCGATTCAGCTCAACACCCGCGCCCCTCGCGAGGGCACGGTAGAGCGGCTCCAGGGCAGACTGCAGTCCGGCGAAAGAGGCGACCAAGCGCAAGGCACGAGCCAGGTTATCATGGCGCATCTGGGTCTCCTTTGCCACCTTCTTGCAGACCATGGCGTTCGGCGGCAACACCTGCACTGCATTTGCACGGAGGGGGGGGGACGTCCGTCGGGACGCGGAATCGCAGGCGGTGCCACACCGCCAGGACAAACATGTCGTCGCCCATGGTGAGAACGCCGCCTGGCAGAGCGGAGAGGAAGGCGCCTGCAAGCCCCCCCGACCAGAGTTGCATTAGTACGTTTCGTGATAAAGTACGTTAGGCAAAAATACGCGTATGGTACGTTGGCTATTATCAGGGGGGGTTGAAAAGTACGCTGTATAGGCTACATTGCTGGCTTGGCGCCGGAGGCGCCAAGCCCGTGATGGCCAGACGTGGTGCCACGGTCACTGTCATCTGTGCTTAGGCACACTATTGCAGAGAATAGTACAATGAACTAGTAGTCAATCAGGTGATCAGGTTACTCAGGTTCATCATGCAATGCAAGGGATGTTCAAAACCTTCTTTGGCCTTGTGGCTAGAGGTGCACCACAGTGCAGAGCTCCATGGAGCTCCAGGCTCTCCGAAATCGGTTAAGTCCGAAACGTACGCGCGTACTGTACGCTGATATAGTACGTATGCATAAAATACGCGTATTAAACGTACCGAAATCGAAAGATACGCGTATTAATGCAACTCTGCCCCCGACGCGCTCCTGAGCCACGCCGCTTCTCGCCTGCCGGCCGGCGTGTCGAGGTCGATGCCCTGTAGCAGGAGTGAGGCCGCATGGTCCGCGTCCGCGTGTGAGTGTATGTTGATGTTGATTCGGATGAGATTCGGTTTCAGTGTTTGTTTCTCCCGTTCACTCTTTTATAAATCACATGCACACGCGCGTGCAAACACAAATTCGTCCAGTGGGCGCCGCGCTTGTTGTCTGTCTCGTTGCAGCGGGGAGACGCGGAGATGTATACATACTTCCGATATATCGGAAGTCGGGGCTTGGCATCTCGCATGAGCATGGGTTGCGATCAGGGCTCTACATGCCGATCGGTTTCCCGACAAATGATGAAAAAAGGGGCGAAGTACCGACGGCCAGCGGAGCGAGCCGTCGGTTTTACCGACGACGCGAGGGGTCTTGCGGTGCAAACCGATCGTGTTCCCGCCGAAATTTGGACAATGTGGCAAAATCTCGACGGCGAGCGGAGCGGGCCGTCGGTTTTCCCGCCAGGACAAGTTCCAACTGTAGAGCACTAATTGCGATATGATGTCACGCGAGTTTGATCCACAATCGCTCTCCTTGCGTCATGCTGATCAGCACCATGCATCATGCCGCGCGTGCACGCCGAAACTGAATCGGAAGTCCCTCACCGCAATGTTACTCAATAAGACGCAACATCAGCTGTTATCGCTCCCACGGAAACAACAATTTGTCTAAATTGAATTCCGGAGGTGCACAAGGGATTTGGTGCACAACAAATGGGCGATCAGGCGCTTGATTGGCAGGCTGTGAAACACATATGCAGGTGGATTTGGCAGAGGCTGTGCATGGCAGCATCGACATTGGTGCAGGTCCACAACGCTGTTTAGATATAATTATATTATAATATGAGTACAGTGGGTGCAGTGGTGGTGGCCCTGGGTGCCATACACTTGCATTCTGAGGCTGCAGAATTCATGAACATGAATTTTTGACCTCACTCGTGGCACAAATAGCCATAACATGCCTCAACACCATGGCACCAGCCTTTTACAGTTGCAACACTACCATTCTGGCTGCGAGTTTCAGGGGCTAGTTGACCTCATGAGTTGATTGTAGTTGATCATAACTTACAAACCATCTAGATACACTCCCTTGTTAGTGAAGTCGGCCAGACAGATGTGGGCCTGGAAATCGCGACCCTGCTGGACTGAGGTGTGGCCGCGGTTGTAGTGGGATCGTGTGTGTTTTGCTGTTGATTCGGATGGTATTCTTTTGTGGTATTTATCTTCTCTCCCCGGGCCGTTCACATTTCTGTAACACGATGTGAAATGCTCATGCATTTGTATATATGTGAAAAGGCCACCGACCGGCCGTTATCAGTGGTCTCCAAGGTTACGCATGATTGTTGCACAACCTCATATCATCACCGCAGTCTGGGTCTTGCCCTTCACTGACGTGGAAGGGCAGATCGACGATCACCGCAGTCTGTCGCAATCGGCCGTGCGCTCATTGTGATCAAAGTGCGGCTGCGCAAGGCCCTCAGGATTGTAGCTCTGTGGTATTTGGCTTCTCCCGTTCACTCTTTGGTAAAACCTCAGCATTGCAGTTCTCAAACACATGGACATTACAAACATGGACCTTTCATGTCGTGGGTCTAATTGTGATCGCGATTGTGGCGGTGATAAAACACATTTAGCCCTCTTACAGCGGACGTTGCAAGAGCTGACTGTTCGCGTGTCAATCATACAATAGACTGTCAGTGACTGCTGTTACATTCGACGTAACATACTGCCTCTGCGCAGCCGGTATTTATGCTGCGTCGATGCGATAATGGGAATCGTACATGCATGCACAGTGCATATTTGTGGCTCAAGGCTAGGCACCTCTCAGCTATACAGCTCAAGCTCAATTGACCTAGCACTCTCAGCCGGCAGCCAGAGGCTGCCAGCCTGTGGTCACAGTATCAGTCATATGACTGCATGTACTACATCAAGTAGAATCACAGTGCATGCACCTGCTCAACACAGGCATTTGGCAATCCAATCGGGTCACCTGTGTCTTAGCCTTGCAATTCCACTGCCCTCAGTGAGCTGGCGCTAACAACCACAACAATAAATTATTTTTTTTGTTCATGTGATGCCATGGCCAGCTGTTCTGGGGTTGGTAACAGCCTCATGGCAGGCCAGCCCAGCACACTCTCCCACAGGTAGCAGAACAGGTGTGCTGGTCTGCATTGCGCATGCCGGTGGACGTACGCGCTCGCGCGCGTGTGTGTGTGTGTGTGTGTGTGTGTGTGTGTGTGTGTGTGTGTGTGTGTGTGTGTGTGTGTGTGTGTGTGTGTGTGTGTGTGTGTGTGTGTGTGTGTGTGTGTGTGTGTGTGTGTGTGTGTGTGTGTGTGTGTGTGTGTGTGTGTGTGTGTGTGTGTGTGTGTGTGTGTGTGTGTGTGTGTGTGTGTGTGTGTGTGTGTGTGTGTGTGTGCGTGTGTGTGTGTGTGCGTGCGCGTGCGCGTGCGCGTGCGCGTGCGTGTGCGTGTGCGTGTGCGTGTGCGTGTGCGTGTGCGTTTGCGCGTGCGCGTGCGTGTGCGTGTGCGTGTGCGCGTGCGCGTGCGTGTGCGTGTGCGTGTGCGTGTGCGTGTGCGCGTGCGCGTGCGCGTGCGCGTGCGTGCGTGTGCGTGTGTGTATCCCCGGCGCGGTTTGTGTCCTGTGGTGCTCCCTCGAGGAGACCGAGCTCCGTCTTCTACATTGTCCCTGTAACACCCCGGCGGTATTTACAACGGTCAGAGGCCATTAGTTACCATTACGCAACCACTCAGTCTCGGCACTCTAGTCTAGCTCGGCCGGGTATAAATTCGTATCACACCCCTCGCTATGTTTGTAAGTTGTTACAAAGGACAGAGACCGGGCATCGGGCCGTTGCCAGGAATGCATTTTCAAATCCTCTCGCTCATTCATGGCACTAGGCCGGGCACGTGGCACGTACGTACCACAGCCCTGACGGTGATGCCAGCCAAAGATTGAAGCCCCGCACGGAGCACAATTGCATTCCCCTTGCACAACGCCACACTCAACCGGCGCAGAGTATTCCTCACCACCAAAGCAGGGTTCACCGTACCACACCGAGACGCGACCTCCGCCAGCCGATTCAAGTGATCCATAGCAGGCTGTCCTATGCGACGGTTCACCTCAAGCGACAACGGCACAAGCCCTTTATGTATCTAGGTCGTACAAACGATAGGCATTGCGTTTTCGCACGTCCCGCATCTCCGCAGCATCCCCGTCCTCCCGGACCGCCCGGCCGCAAAAGGTATCAGCACAGGGGTTCACAACCGACACATCAATGTCTCCACATTGATTTCCCCTATGCACAAAGTGTCACCTGGCGGCATAAACATGATGACCTCCAGCTTCTCGTGGGCCACCTCCCTGAGCACCCGCTCCAGCCCCTCCGCCTGCGCGGCAGCGGCCTGCTCCTCAGGCCCTAGGCCCCATCGCAGCCTGGCCACCTGGCACCGCTGCCGCCGCCGGCGCCGCAGCCTGCGCTGCGTCCGGCGCGGGTTGCCCCGCCTGGGCCCTGTTTCCAGCATTGGCACCGGTGGGCGGAGCAGTCGTCGGCACCGGCGCCGCGGCCGCGTATGTCTGTATGTCTGCATGAGTGCGTGGCCATGTGCTCCACTGCCAACCCATTCGATGTGGCCTTCAGCCACAGGCATTGCTCTGGCTACGACTGGCTGTGTAGTGGTACCTGTTCAACCACATATTAGCTGCAGCTGACTGCCAGTGCCACTGAGGTGGTGGGAAGGCCTCGATATTGGCCATCAGTCAACTGAAACATTTGCCCACTGGGCCTTAGTTCCTTTGGCAGCACCAACGAGTGGTGACTGTCTCAGGCTGCTGCGTGACGTAATGTGACACAACGTTCTGTGCACTACCTGATCTGTTTGATGTGCCTCCAACTTGCAGTCACACGGTGGTGTTGTCACACGATGACGTAGTGTGGAAGTCCAGGGATAAGACCGCTCTACCACTGCAGTGGCCATGGACACTTACACGTCGCGACATGCAAGCGTCCAGTGGTAGAGCGGTCTTATCACTGGACTGCCACACGTAGCTAGGCTGGATCTCTTACCAATACTTCGGAGAGTCTAGGTCAGCATTCTGCATGCATGGCAGCCCCACTGCCAGTGATGCTGTCCATCACTGCTTTGCAGCATGTCCATGTCAGCCTCGATCCATTCAGTGCAATCATCTATATCAGCTGCACAGGTGCTTGCCTGCAACTTGCAGGCAGGCACACACAGCTTGAAGCTGCAACCAACATGTGTTCCAGGTCTGACCGGCTGTGGTGGCGTTTGCAGGCTTTCGAGCTACGAAGTACAGGCGTTCGAGACCCAGAGGTGATGTGCTCTGGCATGGCCAACATACGCAGCACAATCATCATGCTGTGCATGCTGTGCATGCTCGCGGCCGCCTCAGCTGCCACTGCCACAGGGCAAGAATGGCGTTTGCGGGCAGGCACGATCACGCCTGTGGCAAGGGCACTCACATCCGGAAACCGGTCGTATCATACGCATGATGCGGATGGAGATGTGCGGGTGGATGAGGAGTTGCCTGCAGCTGCTGGCTCTCTCCGGCATCTGCTGCATGGGTGCCACAAGTGGTGGTGTGCTCCAGCCCAGTTCCAAGTAGACTATATCATGATTTGATATGATCATCAGCACCTATATATGTCTGAGATGGCTCGCATCCGGCGACACGTGGCCAGTTCTGCCTGCCTCACTGACCAATCTCCTGACACGACCACGCTGCGCTTTGTACTGCTACGTTTCTGATAGATGGAATAGCTGACAATTCATGTGGCCCGAGGACGTGCGGATTGTGCAGACTCACGATTGATTACATACACATTGATGCCCGTGTGTGGGCCGTGGGGTCTGTGCGTGTGTGTGCTGGTGTGTGGGTGTGTGCTTGGCGGTCTGCGGGTCTGTGTCGCTTGCTTCGCCGGTGATGGGTGAGATGTGCGTGGGTGTCTTGGTGTTTGCTTCGTCTGCTTGCTACTTCCGCGGTGCTGTCCGCCTTGCTGCCTTTTTCCTTGTAACACATTCATGCCCTAGGCTTGACAGCGCAAGGTGAAAATGACAGTTCCACAAACTTCAGGAGCAGCAAGCACGTTCTGTATAACACAGTCGATCAAGTTATGAAGTTTGTCAACCGGCGGGCACACGGTGCATGCCAGACCGCATGCCACATGTATACATCTGATGATTTTGACATTTGCAGGCTGCATGCATGCCACACCTGATATGAGACAAGACCATTCAGGAGGTTCTCAGCTGTTCAGGCGTGCAGGTGCCTGCCGGTTTGCAATATTTGCAGATATCCAACACATAAAACGTCCGGACACTGCAGAAAGGAAGGCATGCTTTTTAAATGTAACAAAGGACGCCCAGATGTTCAGCCCCGGGCCTACGCAGGCCTCTTCGTTGATGATGACCCCGATACTTTCAATGAAGGCAATGAAGGGAACGAGGGGAACGAAGGTAATGAAGGAAACGAGGGCAATGAAGGGAATGAGGGGAATGAGGGTGAAGATGATAGCAATTATGAAGAGGCTTTTGGGATTGTCGACATGGAAAGTGAAATACCTTATTAGACACCACACGACAATGTGAAATGTGATAGTGACACGTGCAAACCGCTGTGAACCCCCCACCCCCGACCCCCGGATATACACTGCGACGACGGCTGCAGGCGTGACGGTGAGCTCTGCCTGGGGCGGGGGGTTGCCCTCTGCATCATGTCCTGTAGGGCGGGAGCTGAGTGGAATGACAGGCGCAGATGGCCAAGATCTTGCGTCGGAGAGATGTGTACGTATGTAGTTACAAAGGACAGAGGCCAGGCAGCGAGCCATTGCCAAGAGTTCACACACAATCCACTCACGCAGTCATGGCACTAGGCCGGGCACGAGTACGTACCACAGCCCTACCGGTGACGCTAGCCAAAGACTGAAGCCCCGCACGGAGCACAAGAGCATTCCCCTTGCACAGCGCCACACTCAACCGGCGCAGAGCATTCGTCACAAACAAAGCACGGTTCACCTTACCACACCGAGACGCAACCTCCGCCAGCCGATTCAAGTGATTCATGGCAGGCTGTCCCAAGCGACCATGCGTCTCATGCGATAACGGCACAAAATTGTATGCATCAGGGTCGTACAAACGATAATCATTGCGTTTCTGCACGTCCCGTATCTCCGCAGCACCCCCATCCTCCCGGGCTGCTCGGCCGCAATAGGTACCAGCACAGGGGTTCACAACCGACACATCCCCTATGCACAAAGCGTCACCCGGCGGCATGAACATGATGTCCCCCAGTTTCTCCTTGGCCACCGCCCTGAACACCTGCTCCAGCGCCGTCGCCTGCGCGGCAGCGGCCTGCTCCCCAGGCCCCGCCGGATCCCGGCCACCCGGCGCCGCTGCCGCCGCCGGGGCCGCAGCCTGCACTGCATCCTGCGCGTGGCGCCCCATCTGGGCGCTGTGTCCAGCATCGGCGCCGGCGGCCGGAGCAGGCGTAGGTGCCGGTGCCGCGTCCGCGGCCGGCGGCGGCGGGGGGGCTGCAGGTATCGGCTCCGTGTATGTATGTAGTTACAAAGGAAAGAGGCCGGGCAGCGAGCCGTTGCCAGGAATACACACGCAAATCCACTCACGCAGTCATGGCACTAGGCCGGGCACGAGCACGTACCACAGCTCGGCCGGTGATGCCAGCCAAAGATTGAAGCCCCGCACGGAGCACAAGAGCATTCCCCTTGCACAACGCCACACTCAACCGGCGCAGAGCATAATGTATGTATGTATGTATGTAGTTACAAAGGACAGAGGCCGGGCAGCGAGCCGGTGCCAGGAATACACACGCAAATCCACTCACGCAGTCATGGCACTAGGCCGGGCACGAGCACGTACCACAGCTCGGCCGGTGATGCCAGCCAAAGATTGAAGCCCCGCACGGAGCACAAGAGCCATTCCCCTTGCACAACGCCACACTCAACCGGCGCAGAGCATTCGTCACAAACAAAGCACGAATCACCTTACCACACCGAGACGCAACCTCCGCCAGCCGATTCATGGCAGGCCGCCCCAAGCGACCATGCGTCTCATGCGACAATGGCACGAAACTGTACGCATCAGGGTCGTACAAACGATAAGCAGTGCGTTTCTGCACGTCCCGCGTCTCCGCAGCACCCCCGTCCTCGCGGGCCGCACGGCCGCAATAGGAACCAGCACAGGGGTTCACAACCGACACATCTCCTATGCACAAAGGGTCGCCCGGCGGCGTAAACATGATGTCCCCCAGTTTCTCCTGGGCCACTGCCCTGAACACCTCATCCAGCGCCGTTGCCTGCGCGGCAGCGGCCTGCTCCCCAGGCCCCGCTGGATCCTGACCACCCGGCGCCGTCTGTACCTACCCCCGCCCTTATTTCGCCCTTGGAAAGTGACATGTCGCCCTTACTGTCGCCCTTAGATTTCGCCCTTATTTAGGGTGGCACTTTTTGAAGCCTAATTAAGGGCGGCATGACTCTACACAAGGGCGGCACCAAGGGAGGCCCTTCTTTGCCATTGTATTAAGGGCGACTTGCCTTTATAGCTCTGTGCTAACGGATGGCTTTGTAATGGCGGATCCGCTCTACCCGCAAGGGCGGGGAGCATCCGCCGAAAAAAAAATGTGTGATCACACCGCCGGCCGATGCCATGTGACTGCACGATACGTACGTCAACGGCATTGACCGGCGGTGTGTCGAATATGCGATATTGTGCAGCCACATAACGATGACACGGGGTGATGCTCAACTGTGACAATTGGTGTCCACTGGACACCAACGCACAGTTCACTGCTGCGAGACAAGGCACCTAATGCACAGCCTCGTTCCCCGCGGCACGCTGCATCGTCCAGGGGCAACTGGCCTGTTCTGTCCGGCACAAAGCAAAAGATACAGAAACAGCTTGATCAGTGCGCTGCTCATGGGACGACGGCTGCTCATGGACTCGGTTCGGTTTCGATGCAGACGAGTATCCTGCTCCGCTTGTGGTGCCTGAAAGGTTAGCCTGCATTTAGGCAATAAAGTCAGTGTGCATCTGTCAGATATTTAACGCCTCGGAAAGGGTCTGCACGTGTGAAATTAGCGTACGTTGCAGGCGCTGCTAGGAATCAGTACACGGTATAGCACCCATAGACTGCTATTAGGCAGAAATCATCAACCAATGATTTCACCACGGAAGAACGTCGCCTGGTCAGGCAAACCTTGTGTGATCGGCGAACATGTCGACATACGGTCAGTTCAACAGGATCAAACGACAGCGGAAACGCATAAAGACGACGGCCCGTACCAGACGAGCCGAATAGTACGTTTCGTGCTTTGGTCAGTTTTCGTGAAGTTTCTAGTGTCGATGGAATCGGTGACCTGTGAAGCATTGGCATTTCAATACTCGCAAAACATCTTGACACTTCACCACAGCTAGTCTACACGAAACACTGTATACAATATTAAACTTAAGTATCCGGTACTGAGAGCATGCGTGGTGAGTGTGCGTGTCCATTTTTGATGGAGACATGCAGCCGACGAGCTACATTGTTGCATGCTGACAACGACAGAGGCATGCTGGGAGATACAAGATCAGCAGAAACATAGCATGTGCCATTCATAACGTGGTCACTCCGTCGGCTACGGGGCTATGATTGACGGCGATGATGTTTGACTTCCGACGAAACCATCAGCGTGAAACTTCATCCCACGATTGGCAGCTACTAAAAACATGGATCACAACCGATGCGCAGTTTGATATGAGTTGCTAGTATTCACAACTCATGATGCTGAGAGACCGTGTGGAACTCGGGCAGTTCTTTAACATCGAAAGGTCATGTGCGCTTTTGCGCCGCAACATTGCACGGATCTGTGTCAATCTGTTACACGTAGGAATCATACCTTTCTCTGTTGTTTTCTGGCTGAAGATTGGCTGCCTAGGCAGCAGCCAAGCGGTCGTGTTGCTGCTGCTAACAAACGCGTAAGTTCGCACGGACAACGAGCCCTACACCTACAGTGCGCCACATTGTACTTGCTTATCAACGAAGTGTAAACAAGTGACATGAGTACCGAAGCCGTATAGACATGGTCGCTGCGCATGAAACTTCGGGAACCGGCCCTGCAGAACGTATACCGCAGGCATAAGAATACTTGCCATCACTGCGCACATGCGATGACCACGATGTCAGTGTTGGTACATTTCAGCGCTGATAAGAGTTTCTTCTGCGCAGTACAAAGTTGTCTGCACGCTGCAGCGATGAGTAGCTGGGACAGAGCGGAGTATGCATGCGTATGTGGCCACCAGGGCAGCCAACGTGACAACAGTGAGACACATGACAGACGGGCCTCGCAGCAGGCATTGAACCACATAGGTATCGTCCGGCAGCCCCATCAGAGCGACACTGCCCATAAATGCTGAACAATCCGGTGTCATGATGTTGCAATGCAGATTCACAGGAACACATTGAGGCCTAGGATGTGGCCACAAAGTCTTCGTCACAACTATGCACTGCACATTAGCTTAACATCCATATTGGCCCTACCAAAGGCATGACATAGAGCAGTGAGCCGGTCTTGCATGCGATCAGGATTGGAGTCAACCAGTGCCTTGTGCATTAAAGATTGAGCTTTTTAGGCTTGAGGAGGTTTAATCAGTCCCATCATGACCAAGCACTGATGCAGATGGGCAGGGGTGCCCGCATACAGTGTTGAGGGCACAGATCTGAGGAGACTCCTCGAGGAGACTCCGTACACGCCAGACGCAACAACACTGCGCTGAGCGATTCTCACAGTGCTGGGCGATTCTGTGTTGGCATGCCCTCTGTCTTACCTCGCAGTGCAGAGGGCGTGACACCGAACATGCTCACATTGGGGGCAGCAGCGCTGCAACGAGGCTGGTTACTAGGTGGAAGCATCATCTCTGCTGGCCAGAGTGCCAGTGGCTGCATGTGATCACATCACTGACATCCACAGGAGGGCTATCTCAGCACACTGTCAGGCACGAGCACGGGCATCACCAGCCCAGCTGTACTCGTGGTCAAAACGTGTGACAACTCCTTTGCAAAGACACTGGGGAATAGTTTGATGTATCTCTGCTGGCCAGAATACCAGTGGCTGCATGTGATCACATCACTGACATCCACAGGAGAGCTATCTCAGCACACCGTCAGGCACGAGCACTGGCATCACCAGCCCAGCCATACTCGTGGCCAGTTAGCGTGACAGCCCATTTGCAAAGAGGCTGGTAAGTAGTGTGAAGCATCTCTGCTGGCCAGAATACCAGCGGCTGCATGTGATCATATCACTGACATCCACAGGAGGGCTATCTCAGCACACCGTCAGGCCCGAGCACTGGCATCACCAGCCCAGCTGTACTCGTGGTCAAAACGTGTGACAACTCCTTTGCAAAGACACTGGGGAATAGTTTGATGTATCTCTGCTGGCCAGAATACCAGTGGCTGCATGTGATCACATCACTGACATCCACAGGAGAGCTATCTCAGCACACCGTCAGGCACGAGCACTGGCATCACCAGCCCAGCCATACTCGTGGCCAGTTAGCGTGACAGCCCATTTGCAAAGAGGCTGGTAAGTAGTGTGAAGCATCTCTGCTGGCCAGAATACCAGCGGCTGCATGTGATCATATCACTGACATCCACAGGAGGGCTATCTCAGCACACCGTCAGGCCCGAGCACTGGCATCACCAGCCCAGCTGTATTCGTGGCCAAAACTTGTGACAACCCCTTTGCAAAGACACTGGTGAATAGTATGATGTATCTCTGCTGGCCAGAATACCAGTGGCTGCATGTGATCACATCACTGACATCCACAGGAGAGCTATCTCAGCACACCGTCAGGCACGAGCACTGGCATCACCAGCCCAGCCATACTCGTGGCCAGTTAGCGTGACAGCCCATTTGCAAAGAGGCTGGTAAGTAGTGTGAAGCATCTCTGCTGGCCATAATACCAGTGGCTGCATGTGATCACATCACTGACATCCACAGGAGGGCTATCTCAGCCCACCGACAGGCATGAGCACTGGCATCACCAGCCCAGCTGTACTCGTGGCCAAACCTTGTGACAACTCCTTTGCAAAGACACTGGTGAATAGTTTGATGTATCTCTGCTGGCCATAATACCAGTGGCTGCATGTGATCACATTACTGCCATCCACAGGAGAGCTATCTCAGCACACCGTCAGGCACGAGCACTGGCATCACCAGCCCAGCTGTACTCGTGGCCAAACCTTGTGACAACTCCTTTGCAAAGACACTGGTGAATAGTTTGATGTATCTCTGCTGGCCATAATACCAGTGGCTGCATGTGATCACATTACTGCCATCCACAGGAGGGCTATCTCAGCACACCGTCAGGCACCAGCACTGGCATCACCAGCCCAGCTGTATTCGTGGCCAGTTAGCGTGACAACCCCTTTGCAAAGACACTGGTGAATAGTTTAATGTATCTCTGCTGGCCAGAATACCAGTGGCTGCATGTGATCACATCACTGACATCCACAGGAGAGCTATCTCAGCACACCGTCAGGCACGAGCACTGGCATCACCAGCCCAGCCATACTCGTGGCCAGTTAGCGTGACAGCCCATTTGCAAAGAGGCTGGTAAGTAGTGTGAAGCATCTCTGCTGGCCAGAATACCAGCGGCTGCATGTGATCATATCACTGACATCCACAGGAGGGCTATCTCAGCACACCGTCAGGCCCGAGCACTGGCATCACCAGCCCAGCTGTATTCGTGGCCAAAACTTGTGACAACCCCTTTGCAAAGACACTGGTGAATAGTTTGATGTATCTCTGTTGGCCAGAGTGCCAGTGGCTGCATGTGATCACATTACTGCCATCCACAGGAGAGCTATCTCAGCACACCGTCAGGCACGAGCACTGGCATCACCAGCCCAGCTGTATTCGTGGCCAGTTAGCATGACAACCCCTTTGCAAAGACACTGGTGAATAGTTTGATGCATCTCTGCTGGCCGTAATACCAGTGGCTGCATGTGATCACATCACTGACATCCACAGGAGGGCTATCTTAGCACACCGTCAGGCACCAGCACTGGCATCACCAGCCCAGCTGTATTCGTGGCCAGTTAGCGTGACAACCCCTTTGCAAAGACACTGGTGAATAGTTTGATGTATCTCTGCTGGCCAGAATACCAGTGGCTGCATGTGATCACATCACTGACATCCACAGGAGAGCTATCTCAGCACACCGTCAGGCACGAGCACTGGCATCACCAGCCCAGCCATACTCGTGGCCAGTTAGCGTGACAGCCCATTTGCAAAGAGGCTGGTAAGTAGTGTGAAGCATCTCTGCTGGCCATAATACCAGTGGCTGCATGTGATCACATCACTGACATCCACAGGAGGGCTATCTCAGCACACCGACAGGCATGAGCACTGGCATCACCAGCCCAGCTGTACTCGTGGCCAGTTAGCGTGACAACCCATTTGCAAAGACACTGGTAAATAGTGTGAAGCATCTCACTGGTGGAGGGCTATCTCAGCACACCGACAGGCACTTGCATCATTTGCACAGCCGTCCTCGTGTCCAGCCGGTGTTTCCATAACCACATGGCCAGGGAGACTGACGTCCAAAGCGGCCGCAGTGGCACTTTCGTTTAGTACGAAGAGCACAGGCATCACTTGCCGCAAGCAGTGTCGTAAGAAGTCTGCAACTGTCCGTAGCCGTAGACGCTCGCGCCTGTGGTTCATACAGTTTCCAAAGTCTCCATTGCAGATTGGTGAAGCATGATGTGCCCGAGCTTCCAAATGGCTATGTAGCAGCGATGGTTTGCCCTGCTCGTCCCTGAACACCGTTGCAGCCGTACATTGCCGATTTTCACATACATATAGTTTGCGCTGTAGAATCAGATCGTGGCGCGATCTGTGCGTGTGGGGCCTGTTCATAGACCAGATGCTCCAGTAGCCCGCTTCGCGATGGCGCATGATGAGCTCCGCTAGAGACAACACGTCATAAAACTTTGAACAAATTGGTAAACATGTTGATAGTAGGTTTAATTTTGTATCACTGACGGATTAGCTTCTAGCGGTGACACGCAGCCGTCCTAAGCTCTGCCCAAGTGTGATCCTCAGGCTGATTGATCTCCAGAAAGGCCGCGAGTCTCCAGAGCCCAAGTTAAGCCTGAATGTAACCAAATATGTTCCCGTGAAAGGATATACACGCTTTGATCGCGCTGTTCGTGAGCATCGTAACAGCGCTGGCCGACCGAGTCATCCTCGAGACAGGCACAGTGCAACTGCGTCCGTAGACCACAACGAACCGGATAAAGCATATCATGCGTCAATGTCATATTGAACATGGTCATTTCGGTTGAAATCACATCAAAAGGCGACTGTTTCTGCTCCGACCTATCCGCCCTTGTCAGGCCCGCCCTTGTAACATGAGCCAGGACGTGTACAGACGGCCGCCGCCGCCGCCAGGGCCGCAGCCTGCGCTGCGTCTGGCGCGTGGCGCCCCATCTGGGCGCTGTGTCCAGCATCGGCGTCGGCGGCCGGAGCAGGCGTAGGTGCCGGCGCCTCGTCCGCGCGCGCGGTCGGCGGCGGCGGCGGGGCTGCAGGCATCGGCGCCGCGGGCAAGGCCGCCCCACGCGAAGGGCCCGCGACCTGGGAGGCGGGCTGGGGCGGAGCAGGGGGGGGCGGGCCCAACGGGCCAGCATGGATCTGCCGCGATGCGGCCGCGAGCCGCGCGCGGACGAACGGCGCTGTGCGCGGGATGCGCGTGGATGCCACACACGCGTGGGACCCGATCTCGCGCCATTGTTTTTCAACGATATTGTGGCGCGAAGTCCAGGTCCCCGCATTGTGTGTGCAATTCATCGCGTGGTCGAGATCATGCGGCTGTATGAGACTGCCACATTCGCAGCGCGAGCCGACCGCATTGGGAGGGGCCGGGGACATGCCCAGGAGATACCTTGTCGGCCGTCGCGTATGTATGTAGTTACAAAGGACAGAGGCCGGGCAGCGAGCCGTTGCCAGGAATACACACGCAAATCCACTCACGCAGTCATGGCACTAGGCCGGGCACGAGCACGTACCACAGCTCGGCCGGTGATGCCAGCCAAAGATTGAAGCCCCGCACGGAGCACAAGAGCATTCCCCTTGCACAACGCCACACTCAACCGGCGCAGAGCATTCGTCACAAACAAAGCACGGTTCACCTTACCACACCGAGACGCAACCTCTGCCAGCCGATTCAAGTGATTCATGGCAGGCCGCCCCAAGCGACCATGCGTCTCATGCGACAACGGCACGAAACTGTACGCATCAGGGTCGTACAAACGATAAGCAGTGCGTTTCTGCACGTCCCGCGTCTCCGCAGCACCCCCGTCCTCGCGGGCCGCACGGCCGCAATAGGAACCAGCACAGGGGTTCACAACCGACACATCTCCTATGCACAAAGGGTCGCCCGGCGGCATAAACATGATGTCCCCCAGTTTCTCCTGGGCCACTGCCCTGAACACCGCATCCAGCGCCGTTGCCTGCGCGGCAGCGGCCTGCTCCCCAGGCCCCGCTGGATCCTGACCACCCGGCGCCGCCGCCGCCGCCAGGGCCGCAGCCTGCGCTGCGTCTGGCGCGTGGCGCCCCATCCGGGCACTGTGTCCAGCATCGGCGTCGGCGGCCGGAGCAGGCGTAGGTGCCGGCGCCTCGTCCGCGCGCGCGGTTGGCGGCGGCGGCGGGGCTGCAGGCACCGGCGCCGCGGGCAAGGCCGCCCCACGCGATGGGCCCGCGACCTGGGAGGCGGGCTGGGGCGGAGCAGGGGGGGGCGGGCCCAACGGGCCCGTATGTATGTATGCATGATTACATAGCCGTATCCATTTGGACATTGACAACATATGTCGTACCTGAGGGTGATGTAGTGGTGCAGGGGCAGCGAGGCCTCGAGGCAGTGTGGGCCGCATGGTGGCGATCATGATCATGATCTTACTAAAGCCTCACGGCCGAGGCTGCTCTAGTAAAACATGTGTGCGTGCCACGTGGGCAGATGCATAGCCGACAGTGG